>JADHZB010001088.1:0-40491 GCA_015657535.1 Nephromyces sp. MM_2019
ACATACACACACACACCTGATCACTACTCTTTCGTTTAGCAGCAAACGTAATAACTTTAGCTATATCTTCAGGGTGTGTAGCTAGAGAAGGATCACCTAATTCATTTGCTTCTTCTGGGCTCAATGCAAATGAACAAAATGTTTCAACTTCTTCTTCAAATAAATTATCAGACACACCATCACTAAACACTAATATTAAATCACCAGGTTGACATAATAAAGGTATTTTGGGTGAGAAGGCCATATCAGATGAATCACCAGCTGTGTCAACACGTTGTAGTGTGTCAATGAAACGGTTATAACCTTTTTTTCTTAAATCTTCCCATTCTTCTTGGGCAGGTAGATTAGATAATTGATAAGGTGCACCATTATCCCATCTTTGTTCTGTAGTTCTCCATAAGATTTTCCTCATCTTATTAGGTACTAGGTGTGTGTGTGTACCTTGACTTAGAGGTGTATATGATTGTGTGTATTGTTGTTGGGACTGTAATTGATTTGATTTATTCAATTCAATAGGTGTCTCCCATAATTTATTTGTTAAAGTACCCCGCCTCAATAAAAACAATGCAGAATCACCTAAACTTGCTACACCTAATGTACCTTCAATACGATCAAATACAGCAACTACAGCAGTTGAACTACCCCATGCACCTGGTTTATTTTTTTGTAATTGTATATGTGCTTGTTGTAATAAATCACGTGCTTTATCATTAGGTGATATACATGATTTTGTTTGTGGATTTGGATGTAATACGATTGGTGCTAAATGTACACACTCTTCTGATAAACCCATTGAAAATTGAGATGCATCTATACCTTCTAATCTCCATGAACCTACACCATCAAATACACCAAATACACCTTCATTTGATAAACAAAATGTAGCATCTTCACATTGTCCATGTGATTTAGGCATCCTATATTGACCCCCTCTAATTGAATAAGGTGGTAAGACATGTCTAGTAGAGTCAGAAAGTTTGTTTATATTTGATGATGAACGATGTTCGCTAAAAGGTAATTTAAGTAGTAAAGGTATACGATATAAGAAGCGGTACATACTTAGAGGTAAATATGCAACAGCTTCTTCTAACATAGATTGTTCATGATATCCGAAACCTAATTCTAAAACCTCTTTTTGTTCATTAGGTAATTTATCAATCCATTGTTGTTCGAAATTTAAACGACCACTTTTTGTTGAGTAATGAAAATTTTCTTTCTTTGCTACTTCATAATCATTTAGATAACTCTTTTTCAAAATTTCAGAACTTAATAGTAGGATCTTCATTGAAGTAAAAAATGATTTCAATTCATTTATAAAATTAACAGACCCTACTAAACATCTTGCCATATTTTGTGCAGCATAATTATTATGTGTGAAACGTATTAGCCTCCTTAAACTTTCACCCGTACTTGTTTGGATCTGTAAGTACAATAAAAACCAATCTTCAGAAGTAGCTTGTAATGTGTCTGGTGTAATGGTTGTTGAGATTGAAGAACTAAGTGAACTGGTAGATGTTTGAGAAGTAGTTGAGGTTGCTGTTGTGGATGATGGATTTGAATCATAATCTTTGTTTGCTTTTTGAGCATCTGAATTGACTCTGTGATCTGTATTCAATCCGATAGGGTGTTCAAATTTTTGGGTGGAAGTTGTAGTGGATGATGATACAGAGGAGTCATCTGGATGTGTTGATTCATCTTTTGGGTATTTGTTCGGGTTGTAGGTAACAACCGGGTGGAGACAAGCTTCTTGAATATCTAAGATGGATATGACTTCTCCACAAATGTTGAGGCCTTCATCAGCTAAGTGTATTTTTGTTTTCCGCCAAGTTGCGAAATTTTGAAGATATTTTATGTCTTCATTTATATTCGAAAAATTAGGATTCTTCGTTTTAATGTCAGGAGTATTTAATTTTGATTTGTTTGCTGGCTTCTGTAGTTTTACGTCTTCGAAAGAGAGTGCTGCTAACAAGACTGGTGTCTTCAAGGTTGTGTCTTGAAAGAGTTTATTTATATTGCTGTCAAGTTTAATTTCACATGATATCCACTTTGTAAGAACATCAGCTTCTGCTATGAAATGATAATCCATTTCACTTAATTTTTGTAGATCTGGATATAGAGAAAAGTAATTTGGTTTGCTTTTATTTTCCTACAAGATAAATTTTTGTCTTATTTGGAGGATTAAAGCGATGTTCAGGATACGATAGAAAGTAGTGTAGGCGCGATGTGGCTCAGAGGTTATTGTAATTGTAATACATCCGCTGAGACAAATGTTAAAATTATAGTGATATTCACAAAAATTATAAGTGCAAAAAAAGCAAACGATTATGACACTCTGGTTGATGAAATAGACAAATTTTACAAGTTATCCCAAAGAAAAGTAGCATTGGATGTCCGTGTTATACAAATTTTTCGTGACTGCTAATTATATGTGAATGCAGCTCAATAGAAAATGATCTATAATATCATCAGATTGAGTGCTTAGGTAAGTATAAATTAGTTATAAAAGATTTTGAGATAAGGTGCATTTTAAATATTTTCAATGCATCAAATATGCTTAACAGTTACATAAATATCAGAGTATTACAGTATTTGTTAAGATGAAAAAAAAGAAAGAAACTGTTAAGGATGAGGTCAAATCAAAATAGGAAATATTGAATTGAGTGTTGAGAAACAACAAAGTTGTCTAATAAGTAACAGTGTAAGTGTGAAAGTCAAATCAATAAAATAAATCTTAATTGAATGAAGGATACTATACACGATGTATAATGACAGTCTACACTACAAATAGAATGTTCTCATATAAAGCTAATAAGCTAATTTTTTAATATATGTACCTTCACAGCTGATTGGTGTATTTGCGGACAAGTTAATTTTATTAGTTATGGTAAATGAAAGCAAGTGAAGAAGCATTAGAGTTGGAGATGTGAAATAAAGATTAGGGGTTTAAATGACTTCATCAACCCCTTAGAGAGTATATATGTTTGGAGGATAAAAGCAATAAGAGACAAGACTCAATTCAAAAGAGCGTGTTAAAGGAAGTTATATGAAATAACTCAAGTGAAATAACCCTCCAAATCGTGCATTGTGGGGTGGAGAATGATTTCTTTTCCTAGGACATATACATTGAATATTAAAAACATCCAAATTCACTGTGTAGTAACTATGTACAAAATTGAAGCAATAAAATTATTCGTGTCCAATAATAATGTATAGATAAAAATATAAAGATTGTGATATTTGCTATACAAATTGTATGTGTTATGCGTGTGTAAAGTTTTGAGAGCAGTGCAAGTTAAAATAAAAATATGTTTCAATGATTGCTATTGAAGTTATTGGTAAGGTTATTTAAATGGATATATAGATGAATATGTTTTTGTATATGTATTTATCTATATATGGCAGAGGGGGGGATTATTTATATGTGTATGTAGTTATTCGTATGTGTTAATGTGTGTATAATATCTTTCTGAGGTATTTAGTTACAAGGGTTTACGTGAAAGTTTGAATCTTATTGATGAAAAAGAAATTTGTTTTGAAGCTGTCTTTTACTCATGTATTTCCAAATTGTGTTTTTGGATAAACTATTTTGTTAATAAATACAAAATATAAAAATTGTGAAATTATATTTGTGTGTGTGTGCATCATAAGAAAATAGGGTTTTGTGAATATAAGATTATGTGTAGAAGACAAATAGTAAATTGAACGTTTGATATATATAATAAATTACGGGTTAAAAATAATAGGTAAAAATATATGTTTTAAATATTTTTAGGACTTGTCTTCCTCTAATTTGGTGAAATTCAGAAAGAGGGGCTATTAGGGGCGAATGCTTATTAGAGGAAAATTATATGGGAAAGGAAGGAGGATGTGGAAACATTAGCGGTGGTGAGTGTTCGGTATGTGTGTAAAGTGAGATAATCTATTATAAGATTTGTGTCGAGGTTTTTAGTTTAAGACTTTATGTATGTATAGGTGGTGTGTGTAACAGTGTGTTTTGATATACATGGTTTTTCATTAGGGTGTAAGTTAGCTGCAATTATTTGATTGTAATACAGATGGTAGATTTATATGGGGGGATTGTAGATACGTGTGTATGCATAATTAAACGTACATATGTGATTGGATGTATAGGTAGGTAGGTTTTGAAAAGATCTATATATATACATGTGGGTGAATATGTGTTAATATGGGTGCAGACGTGAATATGTTCAAATAGATGTCTGTTTCTCTATCCTTTAATTGATTGGTACAGTAAGTATATTTATGTTTTTAAGTAGGCCTAGTCTGCCTATGTATCATATCTTTGCGTCTGTATCTTTTGTGTAGGTACAAGCAATGTATATATATGTTCGAGTATTTGTATATCAATGCACAGAGAGTATGTACGCTATGTGAGTAGTTATTGAGATCTAAATAAACTAAGATGCTTTCTTTTTAAATGATCATGCTCCCAAAATGAGTGCAAACAGAGATAAAAGTAAATATTTTAATTTATCTATTTTAAATGATTTGGTCAATATATATATATTTATACATTTATTATAGTTGATGAATTTAATAAATAACATTGAATATGTTTATAATCTTTGCTTATTTTATTAGTAAGTCTCAATCAGTTGTCTCTTTAAGTTTCACTCTGAAATATGAAAAAACAACAATTCTTTACATTTTATGTTAATCATGTATTAATTTTATAAAATAATGCATTCATAAAAAAGTTCTGCTAGAAAATTAGATAAAACATAGAAAACTATTTAAGAATTATATTCAAAATCGAAAATTTTCTCAAATTTGGATACAAAAATCACTAATAAGCATAAGCCATATTAGAATCTTAAAACCTTGCTTTGTAAAACTTTTTATAATAGTCATTTTCTTTGAAGGCTGTATAACAAATCTTAAATGTTGGGTCACTACTTATGTTATGTATGGAGATTTTATCGATAAGAATGAAATAAAATTACTTTTTCAAATGCTACGATGCAAACTCACAAGACATAGTTATGTACATATAGCATATATATATGAAAAAGGATTTTAGCCTTCAAATAAACATCTCCGAAAAGAATCTGTAAGACATGAAGCCCATTTATATGTGCTTTTACTTGATTCTATATAAATTACAATTTCTGAAACTCATTATAATTTTAAATTAAATACTTTTCGTTTAGCAATTAAGCTCAAATCTCTGTACTTATTGTTTCCCCATCGAGTCTCATTCACCTTTCTAGTTTGGATTAAGTTATAAGTTATGCGTGTAACTAACCATCAATATTATGCGTTTTGGATGTTCTATCGACTTTATATATAATAAAATAATTATATACTGCAAGCGCTTTAATTACAAAATTAGATACAGTTGGTTACAATGTGGACAAAAATCCTATCCACACCTCAAGTAGAAAAGTTATAGAGGTTTCTCATAAGATCCAAATTGAGCTATATTTTTAAAAAATTATTGCCAAAGCTTGCATATTTATTCTTTGGGTTCAATTCAAATTTGTATATATAAATGATAATGTTATAGTATAAATTATTAGATTTTTAAAACTTGAATGCATCTTATGTTTACATTTTTTGACATTGTCAAATAAAAGTTTCAAGCTCGAATACTTAATTAGGAAATTATCTAAATTTATGAATTTCACTCTAGTTTATGATGCTAAGGTAATGAGGTGAGTGAATTCATACAAAGCAGTAAGATGAATTTAAGACGTATCTTTAATTTTTTGTAGGTTTTCTTTGAGTTGGAAATCAAATTATTCTACTCAGGCTTGTAGAATTTGTAAAAAGCCCTCAAAAAATGTTTAAAATGAAGAGATTTATCATTTAGGATGACTCAATGTGTTTATTTTAAAATGCCTAACAACTTAAACTCAATAAAGCACTTTCATCGATTTGTAGCTTCTTTGATTATTGCAGTATTATTTGGGGCATAGAACAAAACATTGTAAAGCCTTATGAGTGTAAAAGCGTTTATGTTATAAAACACTATAGCTTAGAGTGAAAACATCTCACAATCTAAAAAGTATTCAAATATTTGTATATTTGATAAATGAAAAATTGAAAATATCCCCAGGCACAAAACTTGAAGTTAATTTGAGAATCTTATTAAATTTAAATAGTATTATCCAGACTAATGAAGTTCGATCTATTTATGCGTTTACTTGCACATCAGATGTTTTGTGAGCAGACCGTTGATTTAATTCAAAGAGATTAGAGAAGTCGTGCGCTATGTAGGGCAATCTATATAAGCCATCTACGAACAAGTGCTCATTTAAGAATGAAAAGTAAAACACCTAACTTCTTCATATTCCGTTCAAAAAATAAACATTTCATCAAAATGAGTCTATAAATATTTTCAAGGCTTTATAATCCTCTTTAGATAATGTCTCAAATAGTTAAACTTATTTTGTTGATTTTAATAAAATAATTATTTTTTCATTAAGAAGTGACCTGAATTTATAGAATTTTAATAGAATCCACAGTCATCTTTCGAAAAACCTATTATATTTTTTTCATAAAACTTCATAATTATAAAAACCTTTAACAATCCTTTAACCCCCATATATCTTTATACGCTTTTAAAAAACCAGTTAGTTTTTTAAAAGTTTAAAATTAATTCTTTAAATTTGATAAAATTTTTTGAGAGCTAAAAAATTTGAACCAATACCATCACTTAAAAAAAAGAAACCAAAACAATTCACAATATCTTTTATAAAAGGTACTGAATTATAAGCTTATATATAAATACATGCATGTATGTGTTTATGACTGCAAAATATAAAATAATATCTCATTTGAGTATATTTGATTAGTCTAATAAAAACGGTTGGACACGATTTGGTAAGTGTTAAATTACTTTTCAACAAATAAGCCTCTTTTTATCTAATTGTGAATAAGATATATACGCAAACATGTAATTAATATCTTTACCAATGCTTGCATCGAAAATAGTACGTAATTGCACCCATACGCATGGCTTTTTATATGTACCAAAAAATTTTTATTTAAAAGTGCCTTTTGAGATTTGATTGCTTATAAGAATCAACATTTTAAATAAGTTGTCTGGACAAACCTTATACTTTCTTTCACAAGTTATAATTTGTATGTTAAACCATTCGACTTTAAATTCAGTCACTTTTATTATATATCATTGATAAATCTAGGAGAGAAATGTTTTTGGTGCAACTCAATTTTTTGTTCGAGTTTTTAAATCATATTAAACCAAACTACTTGGAAATATAAGTATATATAATCGAGTTCTGATTTATATTATAAAGCCCATAAACATTCAGTTTATCAGTGTGTAACAAATTTTAAGATTTTTTTACAACTACTAACATACGAAATGATATATGTTCAATGTATGTATGTGTAAATATCTATTATTGCTTTTTTTATAGTTAAATCATGACATTTTTGCAGGAAAAAATAAGTTAAGAAGCCATCAAGCTAAATGGAAGATTCTTTAACTTGAAAATGCAATTTACATTTATAATCTGACACTTATTTTTCTTCGAGTCTTTCATGGAGCAATTCTTCTCATCGTGTTGTAAAACTTTAGTTGCATAAAATTATTTTCTAGGTTAATGGTTATCACACAAGCTTTTTACACATGTAAATAAATTAATATAACCTGCTCACATGGAGTTGGAAAAAAAACTAACTTGCTTTCGTTTGTAGCTAACATAAATAAAATCAAATATTTGGTTAGCTATTACAATTCAAAAGTTTAGGGTTTAAATTCTAAGATTTCAGTAAGATCGTGAAAACGGGAGTTCTCTAAAGACAATCAATAGGTTGAAAATTTATTCCACCAGTAAGTTGTAATCATATCTAACATAACACCAAGTTTCCCTAAATATTAAAAACACATCAGTAGTTACCATTTCGTGAATTTCATAAGTTATCATGCTAATATACCTTCTCAAAGCCAAAAATTGCTAAAAATTGAATGAGCTTTTACAATACTGTGCGAAACACAAAAGTTGATTTCCAGAGGTATATATACAACAGAGATTCCTGAATAATCAACTCACACAAACCGAGAATAGCCACAAACGTATACCCCGAATATTTTATACTCCTACATCATTACACAAATTGAACACATTACTTCATATATCACTCACTCCCCTCAGATATTATACTCACTTTACATATTACTCATTTCATATATTATGCACACGTCATATATTGCCACTCACTTCATATAATCTCTATCTCATACCAGATATATACCTCAAATATCAAAAATAAAGTAAAATAGATGGCTCCATTCAAGATTGTATTCGTTCGACATGGTGAGATAATACATAATTCTCAAGAATTTCACTTTTTATTTACAGCTCTTATAACCTTGGAGTTATGCCCAAGAGTAATGTAGCGCCTAGACATATATATAATCATTTTCAAAAAGCATACCATCATAGAACAAAAACTTTTCATTTCTTATTCTTTTAACATTCACATGAAACATACAAACTAGAATTCATCACAATTAATAACTTGTAATCTCAATTGTCATTTATATCCTTGTCATAAAATGACTGACAATAACACTCTGCAAAAGAAATAATAAGATCACTTTTTTTAAAATAGAGCTGACATCTCATACATGTTTGCATTGGATACTTCTCTTATTAACAGCCTCCAATCTAGCTGACTTTTTCTTTAAATCTCTTTTTATGACACTTAACAAACTTCTTATACCTAAAGAATTTTATCCATTTCTTTAGTATAATTTCTAGTCGTACTATTTTCTTCACGCTAACAAAACAATTTTCGAACTGATTTTATGAAAAGGTGAAAGTACCTGGAACAGCCTAAATCTATTCACTGGCTGGACTGACGTACCCTTAAGTGAAACAGGAAAAGAAGAAGCAAAGTAGGCATATATACTTTTCAATTGCGAAAGTTTCTTCCTCGCGCACTTTTGGATTAATACATTTTCTTCTAGCTCTTTTTTTCTACTTCTTGAATTAAATTGATCACTTTTCTACTTCCAGATTAGCTGGTGAAGTCTTGAAAGAAAATGGTTTCCAGTTCGATGTTGTTTACACCTCTGTTCTAAAACGAGCTGTACATACCACTTGGGCTATCCTTAGAGAAACTGATCAACACTATGTCCCAGTAATCAACACATGGAGGTAAAAATTCATTCTTTTTTATTTTTTGATATTACGTGAACTTTTCAATGAGAACCTTTTACACAGGAATCTATACCCGATTGAAATTTTCATAGCTCTAATGGAAAATATCACACTTCTTTACTTAATTTTTAGGCTAAATGAGCGCCATTATGGAGCTCTTCAAGGGCTTAATAAGGCTGAGACTGCCGCCAAGTATGGTGACCAGCAAGTTAAAATTTGGAGACGAAGCTATGACGTACAGCCACCTGCCATGACTTCTGATGACGAACGATGGTCTGGTCATGCCCCAAATTACAAAAGTATACCAAAGGAATGCTGCCCATATACTGAATGTTTAAAAGACACTGTACAGAGAGGTATGTCTTATTAATATTTTTTTGTATCATCTTTTTGGACTTATAATTACTGTTTCATCCATTAATAACTAAAAAATCATTTATTTATATAAATGAGAATCTTACCGTTTTTGTCTTGTATGATTATTTCATAATTGGATAAGAAATCTAGAAAGATATAATTGTGTAAGTTAAAGCTTCAAAGGATGAAAACCAATATTTTATTTTTGAATAATTGCTACTTTCGACCTCTTGAAAAGAGGAATGAAAATAAATAAATATCTGAGAAGTCCTATTATATGCAATATATATTATCCTTGATTCAAAGTATTTGAACCTATATCAAAATATATTTCACACTATTTACTTGCAAATATATGTTTCAGTGGTACCTTTTTGGTTCGATCATATTGCACCACAAGTCTTAGAAGGAAAATCTGTACTTGTTTCAGGTAATTTTTATATTTTCATTAAAATCTTTTGAACTTTGTGCAATTGTTTAAGCACATTATTTCCTTAAGAGATTATATCAATCTATCATTTTTAAATACTAACTTTATGCACACAATCTTTTTATCAGCTCACGGTAATAGTTTGAGGGCCCTTATAAAACATCTGGACAATATAAATGATCAAGAAATTGTTGAATTAAATATTCCAACAGCTGTACCACTCGTTTATGAGCTTGATGAACAACTCAAACCAATAAAACATTATTATTTACTGGATGAAGAAACTGTCAAGGTTAAAATATTTTGCTGTATATACATTCATTTATGGTTTAAATTTACTAAAAATTATTTGCTTATTTTTAACACAATCAACTATAAAATATCCAACTCCTTTACCTTTATTTTTTAGGCAAAAATAGCTGCAGTTACCAATCAAGGACAAGCTGCTAAAAAATAAGTAATAAATAATGAAGAATATATTTGGGTCAATGATTCTCCATATAAAAACAAATTGCGGACCTCAAGCAAGCACATACACACACACAGTACCTATATAATTAATTCTTAATAATAATTTACTAATTTTGAATAGTCATATTCTATATATACAATATTATACTTTTATTCGAAGCCAATATACCCACAAATTACTTTTTAAATGGAACTCATCTTATGGTTTTATACATACACAATAAACATTATATAGTGTGTATCTGCAACAACAAAAAATTATCTTCACTATTATCCGATCAATTTCAATAATTCAAAATTTTTATTTTTGATCTAAATATAATAATGCTAAATCCCTATTATATATGTTTGTATAAGGATATGTACTTGGAAGATAATATATAATTCAATTCACATACACGAGCTACCTTTATTTATTTTTTGAAAAAAAATTTATATTGTGTGTAAAGTCTGACAAAAAATATTTCAGTTTAAAAAAGCCTACACTAAATAATAAACATATTAATTAATCTATGTGTATCTTAATTATTATACATTAATAACACGAAGTATATGTGTGTGTCGGTTTACTGATTTTAGACAATTTAATATAAACTGTATATATGTGTGGGTTAACTGAATTCGAACAATTTGATGAGAATGTATCTATGTGTGTGTAAACATATCCAATTAAGCAATATTATATAAAAATTATGTTTTAACATATATAAAAACTTAAACATTTTAGCATAGTCTTGACAATTCTAATTCAATCCGTTCTGAGATACAAAATAAAGTATGGATGTGTGAATGATTTTAACTATATAGTGGATTTCGTAAGTTGTAACCTATTTCTAATATATAACTTGGTTTGTTTGTATAATTAAATATAATATAAGGTAGTGTTAAATTATAAATTATCACATAACTAGTAAACCAAATTATATATAAATGTGTGTTTTATAGATAATGAATTAAATATCATATTCAACTCACTTAGGGCCATTTTAACATCATTGGCATTAGTCTGGTGTGAAATTACAGATCGAATATATCCATTTCCAAAATCTAACATTTTTACACACGCTTCATCATCCACTAAGAAAGAAGATAATGTGTGTAAAATTGATTGTATAAATTGAGAATTAATATTAAATAACAAGGTTTATATAAAATATAATATTATAACTGTTATATCTGATAAAATATCAAATGTATGTTATAATGTTTAATTTATATTTAAAATATATAATATTTATAAATATTTATTTAAATATAAAATGATAATTACTTGGGGTTTTTAAGGCATTCAATAATACATTTCTGCTCACTTTGTGTGTCCTACATTTATAAATTAGTTTGTAGATGAATATATATATGTGTGTGCTTGTGTTAAACATATATCTTTATCGGTTTAAATTTATTAAGTTTAATACTTAAAAATGTAAGTGTGTGTGTTGTAAAGAGTGTATCAAAAGATAGAGGCTTGTGTGTGATTTGAATGTATATATAGGTTTTGGTTATTAACCCATGATTATGTGTGTATTCTTATACTCTTACTTGAATAATACAATATTGGTCTGCACATTTTCATAATCACATTCAATTCCATAGTCAGAAAGGTCTGACAAGCCTTTGGCTAATAAATAGGCATTATCATGATCCTGGTAAAGTTACATAAATAGATTACACACATAAATATAATACACACATTAATAAATACGAACTTAAATATATTACACACGTTAATAAATAAACACATGAACATATTACAGATGTATTTAGACACATAAACATATTACGAACATAAGTGTCTGCACGTAGAGATATGTGCACACAAAAATATATACACATATAAATATATACATATATAAAATGATGTAAACTTAATATGTATAATATACATTTCTCATCACTTATGTGTTAATAATTATTAATAGATTGAAACTTATTTTTGTGTGAGCATGTGTTTAATATATGATATATATATATATATATATATATGTATATTTTGTCTTGTTCTTTGAAATTATATATGAACTGATGTGTGATTTCTGGGTTATGCAAAAAACCTCATGTTTCAGAAAAATCTATAATTTTTCTAGATTTATGGTGTGTGTAGATTTCGTGATATGTTTATGTATTTATTAATTGTATAAGTTGCTATGCTTGTGTGTATGTGGAGTGTTAGGGTGTGTTTATTTATATGTGTGTGTAAAATCATAATATAACCTACTTCTTGAAGTCGTTTGGTCATTTCTTTAAGAGCAATAAGACCCGGGGCAGCTGAAATGAAATAATAGTTAAGAAATTTGTGTGTTTAAATGTCAGGAATAAATTAAAATTTATAAAAATGTGTACATACACACAACTTGGGTTACATAAAACATATCTATAGTTTAAGAGTGTGTAAGTCTAATTAACCAATAATTCCTTGTTGCCTCATAGCCCCTCCAAATATTTTTCGGCCTCGTGTTGCATTTGCCATGAGCTCCTGAGTGTGTATAGAAACAATTATTTATTATAATTCTTTTTTACACATTCATTGGAATGTACATGTGCAAAACACATAAATACACATGTACAACAAACACACACACAAATACTCATGTACAACATACACACACACCTAAATACACTTGTACAACATATACACACACCTAAATACACATAACAATATACATACAGACATAAATACACGTGTACAACATGTCTCGGCCTACATATGCAGATGGAATTACACATGTAAAACATATCATATACACACATATAGTGGGTATTTATATAGCAGGTTTCAATTTATATGTAATAAAAATTGGTTTAATGCGCACTCATTCATCATGAAAAATTTTAATGTATTTACATACATAATACAAATGTGTAAGGCTATAAGTGTGTGTGTAATATTACCTTGTCACCAACTAATAATGATCCTATAGGTCCAGATAAACCTTTAGATAAACAAATGTTTACAGAGTCAAATTGTTTGACAACTTCGTTGACTGGAAGTCCCAATTTTGTGGCCGCATTAAACACACGTGAACCATCTAGATGTAGCTTCATACTGTACACACACAGACATACACAGACAAACTCTCACACTCACATTTACACATGCACATACACATATATACATACACTTACGTGAAAAAATCTAAACAAACATCTACACATATATATACACACATTGATATAAATATATATACACACATTTACACAAATATATATACACATACTCACACTTACACACATATATGTATATGTATATGTATTTATCTATTGATAAAGTATACACAGTTTAATAAGGTGTGTTTGACCACAGTATATATATATATATATGCGTGTTAAGGTGAGACTTTTATATAAGTGTATGTATAAATAGGTGTGTCTGTGTATCTGTATATTTATAAGATTGTGTGTGTGTATGAAAGAATATTCATGTCTACTTGTGTTTATCTGCAAATCTTCGAACTTGCTCAATATGGTCCATGGGAATAACTCTTCCACCACACATATTGTGTGTGTTTTCAAGGCAAATCTACGAAAATATAATAAAAGTTTAAAATGTGTGTAGACAGTACGGATGTATTTATAGGAGTATATAAACATTAACATATATATAAATATTGTGTATTTGGAGTGATAGGGTATATAATGTGTGTGTATATATGGAAAAATTATAATTATTTTTGCCAAAAAGCGAGTGTGTATCAATCATATTCATGTGTGTATAAAATTTAAATTTGTGGAATATTTTAATAGAAATTATTCTTAGTACACACGTCATTTGAGAGATGTATTGTTTATTTAATTATATCTGCAATAAGCTTGTAATATTTTGATATTTTGGGAGTATGTGTGTATTGAAAATACTATGTGATTGTTAACATATAAATGTCACTCCTTCTCAAATAGCCCTACAACACAATTACAACTTTACACATGCAATTAGAACGTTTATATATACACATATATATATCTACTCATACGTACAAACAAATATAATCAAATATGTGCCCACACACAAATGAGATGTGTATCCAAGTATGTATGCATATACATTTATTCACACCTACCAAGTCCACACACACACACCTTACCCACAAACACTTTAGTCACAGATACATCCCATACTCACTCCAAACCCATCTCATCACGCACACATACACACTTCACCCTCCATACCTCCTTCTACCGTCACACCCACATACTACACACATACAAACATGCACAAACACACACATACACACATGCACATACACACACACACCAGTCGAGGTAAAGCTCGATGTGGATCATGAATTGGGGCTTGTTTTTCAAGCTCTGACATATCAAGTGTACCATCATAGAGATTACGGACAACTCTGTGTGTAAGTTAATAATGAATTCAAAGGGCTGTGTGTGTAGTATAATGTGTTTAAATTGGTCTCAAGAAATGAGAATTATCCAAGTTTAGATGGCTTTGTAATAATATATAAATATATATATATATATGTGTGTATGAGTCTATATTTTATTTTCTTCGTGTATTAATATGTGTGTGTGTATATAGTTATATACAAATATATATGTGTGAAAGTAAATATATATATATATGTGTATGTATGTGTGTCTGTGTATATTTAAAATAGAATATTGTTAAAGAATTTGAGTGTTCAAGTATTTTGTATGTGTGTGTTACATACTTGGGCATAACACCAGCCACACTAGCTATACCCCCTTGTTCAAACTCATAAATGTGTGACTTATCTCCAATAATTGCACTGGAGCCTCTAGCTGGACAATGTGCCCAAAGTGCTACCAAATTACTCATTGTCCCAGAGGGTAGTATTAGAGCTTGCTCCTTCGCTATGTTAAGTGTGTGTGTGTATGCATTATATGATGTTTGTAAGTGTGTCAGTGAGTGTATTATATGATGTTTCTAAGTGTGTGTATGTGTGCATCATATGATGTTTGCAAGTGTGTGTGTGTGTGTAAACTAAATAATGTTTATATGTGTGTGTGTGTGATATATATGATTACCAAGCATCTTTGCAGCAAGATCTTGAAGTTCAATAGAAGCGGGGTCTTCACCATATATAGCATCTCCAAGTTGTGCCTTTTGTATAGCCTGTAAAAATATGTGTATGATGAAGGTTTGATATTTACACACGCAAAATTCTTCAGGATTAATTACATTATGTGTAAAGTTATAAAAAATAGGACAACAATAAAATCATAATCAAGATGTTTATATGATATATACATAAAATATATATATGTATATCTTTAAGCATTTGTATATACCCACACACGCATTAAATAAATACATATATGTGCACACGCACACATAACTTGTATGGATACATACATTAACCAAAATACACATGTATGCGTACACACACAATATGCAACCACACCAATACACAAAAATATATGCACGCACACATTATGCATTCATACAATCACATATGTGTACAAATATATAATACAAACAGACACACACACACACAAATATATGTATATATGAAGGAGTACACCAACAAACCGCGTGATAGTAACATTGACAGATATGTGTAAATGGGGTGTGTATAGGGTGTTAAGGTATATATTAAGTTGCATTATATATAACATATATATTGTATGCCAAGTTTACTACACTCCTTATATAATTTGAACTATCTATTCAAATTCGCGTGTAAATGAATAACTGAAAATTATATATAAAATAATAATTACACATTTTATTTAAGCGAGAGCTACATATTATGTGTAAATCAACAGCTACATATTGTGTCTAAACCAACAGATATATATTGTGTATAAATTAGTATATCAACAATGGTGCATAAACAAAAAGTTAGAATTGCCTTTAAGTCAAAATCTACAAATAAATTAAACCAACAGCTATACACACATGTGTAAACTAAGAGCTACTTGTGTGTGTACAGTAACAATGGCAACAATTTCTATATATAAATAAATTATGTTTGTAACACTCCCAAAAATTAGTTTCTATTTTACCTCCATCATAGCGGGTGTAGGAAGAGTAAGTGTGTCACTCCTGAAATCAACAACTTTACTATTTTTATCGTGTGTGTAAGGGGAACTAGAGGCTCCATAACTATTTTCCATGTTTATTTATAGAGGAAATTTTAATTAATGATGAGTAACAATGTGCGGTGTATGTATGATATGTGTGTGCTTTATGAGATGTGTATGTTATATATGTATGTGTTTTATGTTTGTGTGTTTGATGTGTATGTGTTTGATATGTGTGTGTTTTATATGTATGCGTTTGATGTGTATGTGTGTGTGTGAGGTGTGTATATGTTGTATTTAATATATGTGTGTGTGTGCTTGATGTGAATATAAAATATGTAATAAACTTAGATTAGTTGAGTTGAGTATATCAAATCAATCGGATTAATAATAAAGATTTTAGTCACATGCTATATACAACAAAATATTTATGTAATTTGGTGTTTTTTGTTATCATTGTTTTAAATTATGAGGCTGGATAATTGATTGTTTTGGTGCAATTGATTTAGAGGGTGTGTATGTATTTGAAATGAAATGGTTGGGATTTTAAGTTTTGTGCACGTGTGTGTGTGTCTGTATGAGTGTGTGTGTGTGCATATATAAGTGTGTATGTTTTTAAAACTAAAATTTTATATAATTTTTTTCCATCATAAGGGTGTAAAAATTTTATTAAATTTTAATCTTTAAAAAATATTTTGATATTATTTTGAAATTAATATTTATATATAAAGTTGCTCACTAAGAAATTGTGTAAAATTTAAAATAAAAAATTATAACAAATTTTATATAAATTTGATGCTATTTCATTTAATTGAATATATCACATATTTGAACATGTGCTTTGTTTTTTGTTTTTATTTTTTAAAAATTATATACTGTTTGTTTTGGGGAAAGTAGTTTATAGAATGGAAATCTTACAATCACCAAAATTTACACACACAAAATTTAATTTCTATGTTTTATTCAAATTATATATGATTATAAGATCAAACATATCTATGTACAACAGCTTAAATTATATATATATATATATTAATGTTTGTTTGAGTTAATTTTTAGAAACGGTTGTTTATGTTTAGGTATATCATTGATACTTATTATATGATTTACTAACATAAAACATATCAATGTGATATGCCATAGACATAAAATTTTATAACATTGAGTAAAAAACAATGTAAATTAGGATATATAGTGAGCAATCTTGCTCAGACTTGTGTTTTTGAGTATATGCTTATGTGTGTGTATGCCTTTTTGAGTGTATAATAATTTGTGTATAATAATTTTGTGTATAAAAGAGACAAGTTAAGTATTTGTAATTTATATTATTTATAACATATTTAACAGAAGGAATAAGTATATATAATTTGTCAGAAAATATATATTTCTTTGATCATCATATTTCAATAAGCCATTTATTTAATTAAAATACACAAACACACACAATCAAATGCTTATATTTTTTCGAAACATGAATTTGTAATCACAAATTTATCGAATTTACACATTTGTAAAAAATATAGATATGTCAAAATTAAATGGTATATATCAAATAAATATGAAATTAAATTACGAAGAAAAGTTTAATTTAAACAATTTATGTGTTGAATGTTATATATATATATTGTGCACTATTTAAATTTAATCAGAACACATAAAAGTTATATATATTGTAGAATGTGTATTGGAAAGTCTCACTAAAAAATATGTGTTAGAGTATTTATATCTACGACATATCTGTGAAAAAATAATATATGGCAAGAAACATATGTAGAGTTGCTTGTAGGAGAATACATCTATCCAGGTCTTGAAAAATGCGTATTTAGAAGATTTGTGTGTGTAGTAAAGTTATGTATGCATAGAATGTCTTTGTGTCTAAAATGTATGGAAAAAATGTGTGTGTGCATAGAAATGTATGCATAGCTAAGCAAGCTTAGTTAAGGTGTGTAGTGAGTGAACTGTGTATTTATAACGAGTTTTTGCATACAAAAGTTTGTTACAAATTACGATTAAAGGTTATTAAAATAATATGCAGCTTATGATAAGGTAATGTTAAACGTGAAGGTTGCGTTAAAAAAGTGAACTTTTAACAAAACATTTCTCTATGTTATGTATATATAGAATATGAATTCTAGTAAATAGTCAAGTGTGATTTTATGTAGCAATTTGATCTGTTTAGCATAGGTTTGGATGTGTGTCAAACAAGCTTGTGATTATACTAGAAATCCTAGACAAAGAATGAGATAAATTGTATAACTTTTAGAGCCAAAAAACTAATGTATATATATACAATATACACAATGAATAAAAAATCATATTGAATAAAAAGTCATATTATATCTACTTACCCCCTAGACCTAGTGAAACATCTTGTAAGCTACGTTGGCTCGCCCA
This sequence comes from Nephromyces sp. MM_2019, assembly GCA_015657535.1. Lineage (NCBI taxonomy): Eukaryota > Apicomplexa > Aconoidasida > Nephromycida > Nephromyces > Nephromyces sp. MM_2019. The sequence continues at coordinate 18,808 of JADHZB010001088.1, forward strand.
ACATGTATTAACATATTTACTAACTTTCACACAAATCTCTAACAATTGATGTGTCGTTAAAAAACCACCCCTTACTCTGAACAACTCTCAAACTCAACTTATTATAAACTTATCTGAGTCCTAAATATTTACCTAAGAATTTTGCCACCTCGCATAACTTTGAAACATGGACAATAACACAGCTAAGTTTGATCAATCATCACACATGAAAATTGGTAAATCAGTAGTTCTACAAGACACCTCTGGTAATTCCAAGACCGTCCAAGTTGCCGTCAAACAGTTAGTCTTATGACGATGTATTGGGAGGGAATAGTCATAAGTGTTATATGTTTATATAAATTCTATTTTTATTATGTTTTGATGTGTGCGAGCTGCTGAAGAAGTAGGCTTAAGTTGATGTGATGGGTCACATGATTAATTATGTAGGTTGATGTTTAATGTTAGTATATATACCTCGTTGAGATAGGATTAGGTACATGTTATTAAGCCACCAGTTTGATGGAGTAGGCTGGAATTATTCAATGAAATTAGTTCGAATACTTGGTTTTGAAACAATTTTGTATACTGCTTTGATTTTAACTACCTAATAATAGTCATGCCTTTTCTCTTTTTGTAGGTTACATGATAAAATTTCACGCAACTATATTTTTTTATTGTGAAGCTTTCCCAATATATCTACACACTACAAAAATATTTTATATTACTTATGTTTACCCCAAGCTTTACATATACCAGTTTTATTTAGCTCAATATATATAGAGATTTCAAACCCTTTGCTTCATGTATACACATTCTTGTGAATATTCAGTATGGTATACTTGGGTTCAAAAATACCATTCCCATTGAAACTATTAATTGATAAGCCATATGGAATATCTTTTCGATACGAAAAGAATTCTTGGATAGAAGTAACGGCCTCTGAAGATGATCCAAATGGTGGGTTTTGATAGATAGAAAATTACTGGTTACCTCCTGTGTAGTCCACTTACTAACTTCGTAAAAATCTTTTGCTATGTATATCTTTTTTGAGAATTTTATGATCGAATATCCATATCAAATGATCCTTGAAAAACCATGAGGAAATTTGATACCTTCATTCCTTTTATTTCTCAACATTTGATATGAACAGACTCAAATTTTTTTTTAAGCCCACAACAACTGGACGATGAAAACAAAAAGACTGATTCTCTACTATATGATGATAATTCTTCACAAATTTTGAGCCCAGAAAAAATAACTGAACTACGAAAAGGTATACACATGATGACTGTAGTTACAAATTGATTAATTTGGTATTTTATTAAAGGTCCTATCTTACTCCTTAATACAATACATATCAAGTGACATTGTAAATATATCTAATTAAATGATATGTTTCATATACAGATATTTTTATGTCTGCGATTGCTTATCATATTTTCTATAACATAAGTAGTTCAGTTATTTTACGCATTAGTTTACACATTTCTCATTACGATTAGTGATCCTTTCAGAAAGATAACTAATATCAAAAATATTTCTTGTATTATTTGGTACTTGACAGACCTCTCTCATAATGAATTAATAGAGAAGATAGTTGATAACTCAACTTCATTTGCAAATAAGTCTCAGTTCGCAAAGGAAAAATATATACAAAGAAAAAAGAAAAAGTAAGCTTTATATATATTTTTTATTAATTATAAGTCATAATCTCCTCCTTTCAAAAATTAATTCGTTCTAAATTTTCTGCTTTATTTGCATATAGGCATCTTCATCAAATTACTGCTATTGAACCCACACTTATGAATATCTGTGAATCTTATTATCGTTCTAATCCTGCTAAAATTGGGTAAGATTTAATATAAAAACCAATCTCCACATTTTTCAACTAAACTCCTTTTATTAAAACGCCTACCTTCCTGTATTTAACTATATGACGAATAATTATCACTTAGACAATTTGTTATATGTGTAATGGTGCTTATCTATTCAAATCTTCCACAAAGGTGTGAAGTAAAGTCAAATATCTTAGATACCTTGCTTAAACTACTGTACCTTTTGTGACCAATTGCTAGATTTTAATTAAATTGAAGCTGACTGTGCTTATAAGATAGTTAGATAGTTGAGTGAAATTTTATGAGCTTTCTTCTATACGAAACCATAAGCAGATATTGAATACTCACTCATATTGCATACAAGTCAAGTTTAAAAAATGAATAGCTGAAAATTTCTTCAAAAAAAATATATAGCATTGAATATAAAATTACATATTTATATTCTTTTAAGGGGGCTGAGATTCGATTACCTAAGTTTTCTGATGACCTATGGAGATATCTGTATGCACCGTCGTGTTCTTTTATTTGATCAGTCATCAGGTCTTCTCACTGCAGCTGTTGCCCTACAGCTCCAAGGTCACACATATATACAATGATTATTTTTAGATTCAAATTTTATAAACCCTATAAAGGGATTTATATTGTAGCACATTCGAGTATTATGAATATACTCTGTGAAAACTTGCCTAATATAAATCTAACAATGTTGCAACTGCCTCACATGCTTTCTTATATAGCTGTTTTAACGCTTTTCTTATAGTTACTATATATTCAATAATTTCAATGATTTGAAATACTTTTACTCAAAATCTATTCTAATTGATCTCAGGAACTGGAAAAATATATAGACTAACCCAAGAAAACATGTTATCACGAATTGTTAGTGATCTTGGATTACCAAAGAACATCCATCGATCATTCCTTGATATCCAGCTATCTTATGTAAGCTATTCATCAAGATTCTAGCTAGCTGTAGATATATAATCATTTTTAATTTAGTTGATATAAACCTAATTCCCTAATTGATCTCATCACAGTTCAGATTGATTAAGGCATTATATTTTTTTTACTAACCAAAAAAGGAAATAAAAGTTTAACAACACTTGAATATAATTTTTATATTGGTCATATTACTTTTAGCCTATTGATTAATCTGATCTATTTTCTATTTACAATAGCTCACTCAAATTACATATCAAATAATTATTAGTATTTTACTATTTCACACCTCAGTTAACTCTCTTACTTGTAGCTAATCTTATATCGTTTCCTATGATTCAATATCAGGCTCAGAGACAAATCAATAATTTAATCTCATCACAGCAACATGAAGAGCTACCTCATAAGACCAATTCAACAACTTCCACCCTTAACTTTTCTGATCCACAAAACGACTCTTTAATAAACTCAAATTCTGCAAGCTCAGGTAATGTGGATATCTATAAGCTCAGTTTGAAAAGAATAAGATAAATCTTAAGTAAACTAATAGCTTTAAGAAAACATAAAAAGTTATCCAATTCGAATTAAAGGAAATTATAACCACCCTTAGTTTAAAACATATCCATTGTTGTATTCAGTTTAAATAACCAACCCTAAAATTTAGACAATTATACAAATTTAATATTTGTAAAAGTTATTTGTAAAAAACACATAACACAATTTCTAGTAAATCCTTATCCATAGCAACTATTCCTATCAACCTTTGAAAAACTTCTTTTTTACAATCCTGGCACTAATATATTAAAAAACCTTTAGTAAACATTTTTAAAAACTTAATGACTTTTTTTTCAGAAACTCGAATTAAGGAGAATAATGATTTATTACATGAGTTAAACACAAACGCTAAAAATACTAAAAATGATTCAGACAATAATAGGAAAATTGATGATCAACAATCTCTTTCAAATGAACAACCAAAGACTAAAGACTTTTATAGTTGGAAATTTTACAAGGAACTAAACGAAGAAGGTGTACATACATTTATTAGTGTTATCTCCTGTCATCAGCAAGAAAAGCTGAGTATGCTGTATGATATTTTCATGGATTGCTTAAACATTGCACACAACTGTTTAATACCGGGTTAGTTATCATATAAACATTGAATTCAAATTACAATTTTGTCACTAATAGAGAAACAAATAAATTGTATTATAAATATCACTCACTATTTAAAATACTTTCTTTCCAGATGGAAGAATTGTTTTTTACTGTGGAAACTTACAACCTCTAGCCGATGGTCAAGCTATACTACAAAACTCTCCAGAATATATTCATGTACGCTTAGAAGAATTGTTTCTTCGAGAACATCAGGTAACTTATTGAATCATTATATATTACATAATTTATAATCCAGTATAACCTTTCTTAAATAATCTATATAATTTATTATTGATATAAATACGATTACTTTGAAATTATATTATTAAGCATGTTTCATACTACACAAGCACTTTTTTTACAAGATATTCATAAATTATGATTTACAAATAGATTCTACCTAAAAGAAGTCACCCAATCATGGAAGGTGCTACCCGCTTATTTGATGGTTACATTTTATCTGCAATAAAAGTATTGCATGAAGAAGAACAATAACATGCAAAGCTCAATATATGTTGGTTGCATCGGATATGAAAGATTTACAAGGTTGTATAATTTGCATATATAATGAATATCTGGGATCAACAAGCAAATGCTTCTACAAATCATTAATTTAATCGCATATCAATATTTTTTACTTTAGAAATTCTAGTTTTCAGTTCCATTTGGTTTTACCCAAAATATTTCATATGAAAAATACTTTTTTAAAAAATGCTCTATCTTTTTTACTTTATATTAGTATTAATTTAAAAGGTATAAATAAGAAAATATTAGTATAAGATGTATTCCTTGCAATATCAAACAACAAAGGTGAAAATTTAATATCTTTAAAAGTTTAATTCTTTTGTTTTAAGAATTTTTTAATTTTAATCTCCCTTCCATTTTGCTTAATTTAAATGACACTCATTTTATTTTGTGAGCTTATTTTTAATTTTAGACATTAAGTCAGCATTTTAAAATTTTGAATGTTAAGATTGCCTATTTATTAACAAGCTTTATCATGGTTAAATTAAATTTCAATTGATAAATTGATGAAAATAAATTAACATTCTTTTTATTGTTTAATTTTAAGAATTGGTTGATGGTGTCTTTTTTACAAGGCAAAAATTGTAATCTTTGTCACTTATAGTTTAATATAACTAGTGTTATATTTATGTAAACAATAATAAAAAAAGATTTTATTATTTACAAAGATATTTAACGCAAACAATGTTACTGTTGTGAAGTAGATTTAAGAGTAAGAGGCTCAGATGCTGTTTCAAAAATACTTGATGGAATAAATGTAGATTGTAAAAGCTTATTCGTACTAGTTGACAAATGGTTGTTCGAGGAAGATTGTGAGACTAAGGAGTAAGGAGGAGGAGAGAATAGAGAAGATTGATTGATGCCTGTAGGCGAGGTAAGTATAGCACTGGACGATGCAAAGGTGCTTGGTGCTTTAAAATTTGAGATATAAGCATTAGAATCTAAATTCATCGATTGTGTAAATAAAGTTGGCATATTGTTCGTTGATGCAATGGCTGGTAGTTCGCCTATCTTTGAACCTGTGTCAGGGCTAGTGATAAATACACGCTCAAATGGTGAAACAACTACAGATCCAGTACTATTAGGTCCAAGGCTCTTGTAGGTTCTTGTTGGTAGTTGTTCTGTTGATAGGGTGTTTGAAGCCGGTACTTTAACGCCAGATGAACTAGATGGAGTATAACCACGACGAGATCTTCTGGTCCAGTGCTCCTCTGCTGGTATAATAGTGTTTTTATATTTTGTAGTTAGTTCCTCGGCATCAAAAATGCTTTCGTCAGACTTGCTCCAAGTGCCAATGCAATCATATAGCCATAGATAGTGAACTTTCTTGAGGTGGTCAAAGGCTTTTTCTCTGATAAAGTAGATAATATTGTAATATTTAAAAATAAAGATGCGTAATAAAAATATATTTACTTAATTTGTTAGCAATTTGTAACATAACTTACTTGCACTTTTTATAATTTTCAGTAGTTGTGCGAAGTGCGACAACATGTGTTACATTGGGATCAGTAATATTTGAGCAGATATTAGCCCCAAATGCCTTTGCCATTTCTCGATGCAAATTTTCACTTTCTGCAATTACTGTTGGTTCACCTTTGATACCTTCTTTCATAAATCCAGTGAAAAAAATTCCTACATTTTCTAGGATCTTCTTCTTTGTGTTTGAAAGAATTGTTCCAACTCTAAAAAAATAAAATTAAAATGAAAAGATTTGCCAGAATATTAAATTAAGGGAAGCTAGAAAATATATTTAGCCAATGTCAAAAAAGATAAAGTCAGATAAATTGTGGAATTACCTTGTAGGGACTGGTGACGAATAAAACTCCTTGTGGATATTGATAAAAATTTTAGTGAGAAAATCTAGATGCTGATCGTAGTCTATTACAGGTTCGGTTACATTGAAATTGGAAGATACTTCGGTGCCTTGCATAGGATATAGTTTCATAAGCTTTGCTTGATTGCTTGTTAAGAATTGATAACATTCAGCTTCCATGATTTGATCTTTATCCAGATCTTGCCATATATCGACTCTATCATCAAATACAAGTACAAAGTGGGGATTCAAATCAGGATAAAGCCTTGATAGTAATTTTGGTTCATCTGTGTTGTTTCTTTCCAATCTTGTAGCAACTCTATCACCAAAATAAATATGATCTGGGTCTAAAATGGAAAGTACCGCATCTGCATATTCGCTAGTAGCATGTGTAAACACTGAAAGTTCATAGTACGGTAACAGAGAGTCTAAAAATTCACGGACAAAGGGCCTTAACTTTAAGTAATAATCAACATTAGGCATAAAAGATAGCTCAAATTTGAAAAGTTCTGGATTGTTGTTAGCGTCAAGAAAGTCCATCAAATCGATATCACAGTTCAGTTTATTGGCTTGGCATGCATGTAAAAGTGTATTGTCCAAATCCAGTATTAGGGCAAGCTTATTTTCTCTTTTAAAACGTCGATCTGTTAAGCTCTCCTTTAAAGGGCCATTAAGAGGTGCTGATGGAACTATTGCATAGGCATTGCCTCTATTTGTCTCCTGCTTGAAAATATAGGTATTCTGTAATCCAGGTTTATCTGTGTTGTTGAGTTCAACAGTGTTATTTTCTTTTGAATTAATTGTTTCTGTTGAAGGTGTTGGAGGTATTTTGTTATTATTTAAATTGTAATTGGTGGACTTAATCATCGGTGTTGTTGCTGTAATTGGGGTCGATGTTGAAATGTCTGTTGGACGAAATGGGTATTGGTTAGGAATCGTATTCTTAAAATTGTTACAAGGTGGGTGAGGTTGAAAGGTGGGATTAGGAAACTGTTGTGGTTGACTTATAGTTGTTTCAAGCATGGATTGCCAAGGAGTTGTGCTATTATATGTATACTTGGGATTATGTGGGTTAGATATTTCAGTTTGTATATTCAATTCTGGACGTGTCTGAGTATCCATTCTTGGCTCTTTGGTAATATCTTCTAAATCACTTTCATCAGAGACTTGGCTCATTTTTTCGAATACAGAATCATCAATTGGCTCTTCGTATTTGTTTGCAGGTACTGGATTTGTAATTGGATTTGGTGTAGTGAAGTTGTTTTGTGTGTAGTTGTATTTACCACTGTTAAACATATCATATAAATATGCTACCTTTTCTCTGCTGATTTCATTTTGTAAATCATTGAGAATGAATGGGCTATAGAAATCTACTCCTTGATTATAAATATCTATAAGTGGTGGTCTAACGTCTCGATTTTCTGGTCTATATGGTTTGTAAGATGGGCGAGTAAAGTTGTCGAAATTATTGTTAGTTCTAGTTTTTTTGAATTCAGGCTCAAATGTATTTGGGTAAGTGCTTTGATTACGATTTTGAGGCTTTCCTATCTTTTTATTTTTCAATTTTAAATTATTATTATTATTATTATAGGTTCTTTTCATAGTGTTGTTATTGATAAACTTTCGATTGGTATTTCTATTTGAATCATTATTTACAGGGCTTTTAGGTCTCGTATCATAATTCATACTAGGTTGGTGATTTTGCCCATGATCCATTAGTATCATGTGTTGACTATTCATGTCATACATCGAGAAATTGCCTGAACTACTCTGGTTATTTTTTGGGAAAAATGGAGTAGCTTGAGTTTGACGAGCAAAGTTATTAGCATTCATTTTGTTTTGTTTATTAAATATTATTTCTTAGATTAAAATATAACAAACTATGTTAATTAGCCATCTTGCTTAGTCTTGAGTAAAGTGGAAACTTGGGTGAAAATAAGTAAGATTATTCTCACTGTTCTAGTTTGTTTTTATTTAATTTCCTATTTTAGAGTTTATAGGCAATTTTTCTTAAATTTGATCTTACTAAGAATCCTTTATGTTTAAGCTTAGATTACATAAGTTGATTTCTAATAAACTTATTACTAAATCAAATTATCTCGCGTAATATGATGGACAAATTAGTCTTTAATTGTATTTTGACAAGAGCCTTTTTCCTGAGAAACACAATTAAAGATGTAAATAATATATTATCAGTTTTGAAAATAAAGTTGCAATAAAAAATTCATCATCTAATTGTAGCATGCATCATGTATAGTTTCATAGAGTTCAGTTGTTTATAAAAATGTCCTTGCAATTTGATAATTATCATATCATGTTACGTGCTACTATGTTAACCAACATTATTGAGAAATTCTCAATGCATCTATTTATTTGATAATATTCACAATGTATATAACAAGTTATATTCTTTCCAATCGTCATATTATCTATCACCTCCCTTGTCATTAATGACTGGTGGCAAAAAGACTAATTTGAGAAACTTAAAAAACGTAAGGTTTTTGATTCTAAAACCGAATAATTTAGCCACAAGTTAGGCTTTTTGTAGTCTTATTTGGTTTTATTTATTCCTATTTAATGAATACCAATGCTTACAATAGGAGTTAATTTTAAACCCTTTGATTTGTTATACCAACTCTAATAAATTTGTACTTTTCTGGTTTAAAAAGATCAAAATTTATTTTATCATGAGTATGGCTTTTTGGGGTGGCTAGGGTTTTTGAAATTCAAAAACATAATGAAGCCAGAAAAATTACCCAATTTCTTGTGCTAAATATAATTACGTAGATTTTTTTAGTCACAAAATACCCTTGCCACAAAAGGTGGATGTTATTAGTTATGAAAGAATAGCTATCTATGTGAAGCAGAATGGAATTAATATATTTATCTAATTGAAAATGAAATTTCTATACATGTGCTTAATTCTGTTATGTTTTCATAATTTATACCGATAATGTTATTTTTTCAGAAAAATCAACAAGACAAATCAAAAATGATTTCCTCTTATAGGATTATTTGTAGCTGCGGAGCATAGAATAAGATGTCCTGTGAAATGATATAATTTTGATGAATTTCTATAATTACTCTATTTGAAATAGAAGTATGTAAATGCCAAAAATATTTTCATGGATTTTAAGAGTGAAAGAAGATTTTCCCCATGAATTTAAAAACAAAACAAGAATCTTGAAGTAATGTGTTTGAAAAGTGTGTTAATATTCTGTACAAATGTTATTTTTTTGTTTGGTTATTTTAGACAGAAGATTGTTTTTGATCTTTTGCTATACCAAATCAGTTTTATTGTATTTAAATTTGACTATTAATCTATATTATCAAGGGGGGATAAATATATTGAATGTGTTTTTTGTTAGATACTGCAGTCCTCCATAATTTCTTCTTATTATAGGTAAATGATAATATATTAAGGGAGGTAAGGTTGTTGATATGTCGCATGTAGTAGCTAGTGGTAGAAGAATTATTTAGTTTGTTTTAATTATAGACCTTCTTTAATTGTTTGCATTTTTTGTCTACGCTTATGCAGTGATATGTTAAAATTTCTAGAAATAAGTTGATAATGCAGCCGCGGAAAAATTTATTATATGTATTTACAGTTGAAGCAGTCTTATATAATAATGAAAAATTTGGAATTGTTTTAATTTTTGCTAGTTCCTTATCCCCACATTTAATTCTTATAAAAAATTTAGACGTATTCCGATATTTAAACGATATAAGCATTGTAATGTTACATTAAGAACTAAGAAGACAATCGATTAACTAGTTACTATGGGTTGGAGTTAGTAAAATGTACAACTTAAGTAACTATTATATGAGCATGTGAATTAATCAAGTTAATGTAGCTTGTATACTTAGTTATGTGACAACTTGACTCTATGATACTTGGATTATTATTATCTGGGAATTATGATTACATAATAATCCCTTTGATAATGTATACTTAACATCACAAGTGATTGTTTATGCATTAATTCGCTATTTCCCAATTGAAAAGCTATGAATTTGCCCAATGATTTATAATTTATATGATTATATAGCCTAATTGTAATGTTGTTCAATACAAAGATATTTTTGTATATTGAATATATTTATTTCGTTTAAAATTCTCTAATATATTTGATTTATCTAATTTGATATAGCCACTGTTAAAATATCCACAGATAATAATCAAATCCCAAAATTGTTTTTAGTTAACCCAATCTCTTTGATTTATATAGGCTTGAATTAACAAAGCCATCCAAATTACATTATCTCAATTTATATGTGTATAGACTAAGTATGCTATACACAATTTACTATATTCTTCATATATTTAAAAAATTCACACATTGTTCTATGTATTAAATTAAAATGAAAATTCAATAATACCTTTCTATGTCCTGTGGTATCTTCTTTTAATTTTTAATATAGATGAAAATAGTAATTATCATCTAATTTGTATGACAAGTTAACAAGTAATAATCAAACTTGGAACACAAAATATGAGCTTCTTCAATTTGCATGTAAGTTCCCGATGCTTAAATTCAGTTTAAGTTAAGTTTTTTTAATAAATAAAGCTTATATCGTTTTTTTAATGCCCCAATAAATATAGGGTTACCTGTAAAAATAATTATTATATGGATAATTTATAATAAAAAACTGGAAGCAATTGGAGTTAGAATTGGAAGATATTTTGGTATAAAATGAATACATGAATAAATTATAAATAAAAGAAGATTAATCAATAAAAGATATTTTTTGTAAAGTTTAGCAACGTTACAAATAACCTTTTTTATAACTAAGCATCTAGAAAAGCATGTGATAAGTTTTATATGTAGAATAATGACACATTCATTCTTCAATATGTGATAAGCTGTGTGTCATATTTTTTCTAGGTAATGTGTACGTACTACTGCTATCTGCGTGGTTAAGATACACTAATTGAAACAAAGCATGTATCACTTTAAACAATTTTTTATAAAGCAATTGTAACAATTGCACTATTTGGAAAGATAATAAAAAGAGGACACGTCTAATTAAGAAATCATGCAATGCTGCCATTATCTAACTAGTATGCACTAATGCACGCACGTCTTACATCAAATTTAGTATTCACAATTCTAAATGTGTTATTTATGAATACTATAAGATATCAATTAATAAAACTCAAATCACCTGGTGTTAAAGATATTTGTGTTACTAATAATACTAGCTAAGCATGAGCTTGACAGCTCAAAGCAAACAAGGCTTATGCATTGAAAAATGAAATTAACACAATCTAAAACTAATTTTATTATAATTTATATTAAACGTGAGAGATCAAGGCATAGTAAATCACTAAATGATTATATAAGTTAAATTAATTAGTTGTTTTTAAATAACTAAATTTTATTTTTATATAATGTAAATTCTAAAATTAGTGAAAATACAACCATTATACAAGTTCTAAATAAACAGCATAAGATATGTAAGTTTATATTATATATTAGCACGGAAATTAATTTCATTTATTTTTTGCCTTCTTACTTACATCAAATTACCTTAGCATTTATGACTCTTGAACCAAAAAACTATACCAATTAGAACTAAGTCAAACGTCCGCTTTATAAAGTTTTGCACAAACTTTCAATGATGTAATAACAATATTAAAAGAGAGCCCAACACTCGATCTTATTTTGAACCCCTCAATTTATTTAACCGACTTTTTATCTAAAGTAAGCTAAATAACAGCTGTCCAGATGATTAATTTCAGCCTTTATTAGTAAAAATACGAGACTCTCGAAACATATAAATAAACCACCCATAAATTAACTTGTTGATGGCGTAAAAGTTGATTTATATATTGTTAGATATTCAATATAGTAATTAAGCCAATGTATATTTATGACTTTAACATACACACCTATTCCACTGTGATGATGTACATGCATGTAAACCCATTTCTTAAAATTTTCTTTCCAAATTTAATTGTTTACCTTTAAAAGAAAACAAAGAAAAATAAATTATAAAAATCAATAAAACCAAATTTATCAAATATTTTATTTGAGGAATGCTGTCACTTTTGTAGTTTATTTAAAGATAATACATCTTGTTATCTATAATTTCGTACTTTTTGTGCTTTATATATACACTTTTCTCTTAAATAAATATATTTATACATATATAATGATAAGGGATTGAAAACCAAATTTTCTAACTCTTAATTCGAACTTAAGTCTTGAAATTTTTTAGGATATATGACCTCGATATCTATATATAATGATTGAATTATCTACTAAATCTACATAAATAGTATATAAACCTAATCACTATCAGTGATGAACGAAAAACTAATACAAGGAGAGTCAGAAAAAAATTATATACCAAATTTTCGATACTTAAATACACTTGTAAGTTGCTTGAGGTACATATGTATATATCTGTATATATATGTAAATAATTAATTCAAATAGGACACAAACTTTCGTATATTAATAAATTTCTTTTTCAAAAAAGAGATTTATTAAATTTCCCAATCAAGATTAAAAAATTTTGGCTTTCCATTATTTGTAAATGCAATTACATATATATATATATATACATAATGATATGATCTTGTACTTTTTAAAAATTATTGAAATGAATATGAATATTCTTTCTAAGGATAATTTAATATAGGTGATAAATAACAATGTTGAATTTTTAACTTTTGAGTATTATTTCAAAAGATCAGAAAATAAATCTATACATAATTCATAAACATTTTGACTAGAAATTTGTTCTTTACATTATTAGTATGTTTCAAATCTAGAAATAATAAAAACAAATATAAACAATCCCTATTTCTTTCTCTTTTAAAAAGATTTATTTTTTCAGTATCTAGCATTTAGTGTATATATTCTAATAGGTTTATATCTTTGTAGCACTGTAGTACTACAGTACACATGCGTTAAATATGTAGCTTATTATATAACATAATTTTACGTTTGCACTGGTAGACATGGCCAATAAATTAGCTAGTAATTTTTACCTAACATAGCAATATTTATTCTAGCTAGAGAAATTCTATATACCCATGAGTTGTTAGTAATCTTAAAAATAAGTATAAATAAATTCTCCAATATGGTTAATTTGTTAATGAGTTTAAATAAACCTATTTAACTTCAATATAAAAATTTGACACAAATATTTTATTTTTTCATAAGTAGTGCCAATGAATTTTCAATAATAAATCACAATTAAGAAAGTTATTCTTGATCTTTTTATATTGTAATTGATTATAGTTTGGTTTTTTTATTTTTGTTTCATATTGGTATATTATTTGAGTTGTTTGAATTACAAATAATGTTTTTATTTATATCTTGAATTATAAACAAATTATATTGTCCTTAATTTTATCACATCTTCAATTTTTTGAAACTAAACATTTGACGATTTCTTACATATGAAACTTTTCTAAAATTAAAATTAGATACACGTGATTTAAGATATGCTTAAGCAAGCCATCAGTATTTGATATGAGTTTCGATAAAATTTTTGGATACATATTGGTTATTCAATAACTGAGCCATATATAAATAAATCACCAATTATGTTAACCTAATTTATATATACAAACAACATATATATATATATATCATATAGCTAAAATAAAGATCAAGGAATAAGCTAAATAAATACTAATAAAATCGTAGACAACTTAAACACTTTTACTTGTTAGAAGAGTAGAGAAATTAACTTATATTGTATTTTCTTTTGTTTAAAATACAATGAAATATTTTGGGTCATAGTTAAATTTTTATTTACTTGATTACACTCAATTTCTAGTATAATATCTACAAGAATAAACTTGGCCTAACTTTACTATATATAATTCATGATTAATGAAATCAATATGTATAAAGAACATAGTATAATAACTATTTGAATACATAAAAAGATATATAATAATTTTATTAATTCAGCATATAAGCAATAATAAAGCTTTTCCTATAACATTATTTATAGTTGATTTACAATAAAAAATTCAAAAAGACAATATTATTTATTATTTCAAAAATAGGGTTAGTGTGCGATAAGTGTGTGTGTATGGTAATTAGTTTGAAAGCAAATCAAGGAATAATGGAAATGTTTTGGCTAAATTTGGTTGTTTTCTTAAGTGTCTAATTGAATTCTTTATATGATTATAAGCATTAAGAGATTCTTTTTCTAAACCTTCAATAATACTTTGTTCAGACCTCATTTTCCCAGAGAGAAGGTTACTGTAGTTGATGTATCATAATACACATTTGAAAAAAATGAAACCAAATTATAAGATTAAATAAAGTGTAGGGAAATCTATATTTTAAGAAATTAAGCGGGGTGAATAATTTACCAGTAAACATGTTTACAAAATTAAGTTTATAATATAAAATTATAATAGAATCAAATTACTCACAATATCGGCGATTTCTTGTGTAAGAAATTATATTTTCCCATATAATCATTGATTAGTTTTACTAGCAGTTTAATTGACCTAAATCATATACAAAAAATAAGAGATAGATTATATGAACAATATAATATGATATGTGTTAGATATATAAGGTCAAGTTTAAAGTATTATACATATATATATGTTTATATAAATATATACACAAGTAGATATATACATGCATATAAAAGATAGATTATGTGTATCTTTTTAAGGATATATAATACACAAAATATATATTATTTATATGAATTTTGTTTACAAGTGGTCATCCTTTGATAATAAGTATTGAATACTTGGTTTAAGGTTCATGCCTATAATAAGTTTTTCATGAAGTTTCTCCAAAGTGATTACACACAGTTGATGATACTTAGAATCTTTATTAGGTGTTAATAATGTGTAGACTATATCTAAATTATCACTCTTGGATAACAGCTGTTTAGAATTAAGTGAAAATCATATACAAAGAAATTTTTAAATAAGATAATAAATTGTTTTTCTTACGTTTAATATTTCTTCATTTATTGATAAATCAAGACAAAATGGTAAGAGTAGGGCTAAGATGTGATGCTTTGGTTGTTTCAACAGGTGTAAATGAACAAATTGTAATTGTTTATTTTCATCTGAGATATTCCTTATTAATTCCACAGTTATATTTGCAATAATCATAAGTGAATGATTAAATTGAATTTTAATGTTATCTAATCCTAAATTCTCATCATTATATATGTTTTCAGATTCCCATACTCTGTTATGGTTTTTCATCTGTGTAGGAGTGTGTGGCGATGAAGAAACTAATTTACTTATATCTTCATTTGTACTTCGATTATTACCACGTATTAATAATGGGCTTGAATTAAGATTATTACTACTAGAGATTTGGAAATGTTTATAATTCTCATTCTCACACCTTGATTCATCAATGTGTGTAGTTTCTAATCTACAAAGTGTTTCAAATATAATAGAGTAAGGTGTTAATTCAGATTCATGCGTTTCAATGTGTTCTGTGTAATAATAATACTTTCCAGAGTTATATAATTTATCAAGTGCTTCCATGTGTAAGTTAATAATTTGTTCCAAGTTTAGAAATGAACGACATGGATTGAGGAATATCCACACAGGAACAGAGTAAATCCTAAATAAAAAAAGGACAAATATAAAATACATCAAAATAGCCAAAAAAATATGTTAAATCTCCATACATTAAGTGAGAGTTGGTGATAAGGATGTAATATATATATATATATATGACATACCATTCTAAACATTGTGTGTCTGTTATAATATTTTTCTCAGGTTGATAATTACGATCATAATTTTCACAGTCCATCCTCTTTAATGATGCGTGTGTACCTTCATTATGAATTGTTGAATTTCTCTTATTTTTATCCAAACCATCCATCATATATATCAAACTTTGTATAGGTTGTACCATCAATTTCTCTAACGTTTCAATTAGATAATTATCAGCTTTTATCTTAGGTAAAAGATGTGCATGTATAGAAAATAAGAAACTCTTTAAAAAACTATATAAACCTTCATTAAGGCAAGAAATCAAGATATCTGATAAAAACGTACTATCTAATATTAAAAAATCAATACACATATGACATATAAGTTGTAATAAACGTGGGTCTGATTTTGTTGAGATCTTGTATTGTCTAAGTAAGCTACGAGCTAGACCAGATTTCTCTGTTTTATGAAATCTTCCAAATTCCTAAGAAAAAAATTTGAGTGTGTGTGTGTTGACTCTTGGAAAACTTGTGTGTGTGTGACTTATCTTTATATATATATATGTGTAGTATTTTAGAAAGAAAGAAAGAGAAAAATGATTTATTTGTTGTGAACATGGCCCAATTAGTATATACACATATATGAATTATTATCACACACATATTTATTTTCAATTAATTAATGTGTTACACTTAAATTTCATATATATATATATATAAATATTTTTAGATTTTTCTACACACATACATATACATACTCTATTCAACCCAGTTCTTATACACATGCATATATATTCTCTTTTCAATCCAGTTCTTACACACATACGTATATATTTAGCACCAAATGAAAAAATATGTATATTAACTTATTGAATGTATATAGAAAATGTGTGTAAAATTCAAACCTGTGGAATTTTGAGTTCATGTAGAGAATTCATATAAAAATATTGCAACCAAATGAGCCTTAAATCAGAAAAATTTTTTTTATATTGTTTTTGAATACTTGATTGTGAACATGTTTTAAAGAGTATAGAGCCAATCCTACATTTACAAGACATAGATGTTGATTCATCAAAGAATTTAACTAATAAAAAATACACACGTTGACTTTCTTTAAACCCCTAAATCAAGAAAAAAAAAATCAAGAAAATATTATATTTGGGTGTGTGTATGCTATAAATATATTATGTATTTTGTATATATATATGTGAAGTTGAGTAGAATAAACCTCGAAATAATATATACATATCACACACACATACACACACACAACACAACACACACACACATACACACAGCACACACACATACACACATACCTCTGCAATAAATGAACATCTGAGGATGGATAGGAATTCTTGTGGGTGTTGTGAAAAGGTTAACTGTGTGCGTGGAAAGTGTTTATACATTAAATGTTGATTAATTTTCAAATCATACCATTCTTCTAAACCAGAGACAAGGGGTGATTGTTCAATATGTTTGAGTAGTGTGTGTATCTGGGTATTTTGATGTGTAGTGAATGTAGTTTTGGGTGTAAATGTAGTATAGGAAGATGACTTAAAATGTTGAATAGGTATACCTTGATCAGTTTGGTAATCAAGTCTAGGTTCATTTAATGATTGAAGGGGTGATATATAGTGAGGTTTCTTTAACCATGTATTGAATAGGTGTGTACGTACATCTTCAGGTTTTTTCCTATAATAGGAACAGAGTAAATCAATGAGTTGATGTAGTGTGTGTATAGGATGAATTGTATCCTTATGGTGATGTTGCACATTGTTATGTGGCCCAAGAAATTCTCTATGTAATTGTTTCTGTATATCATTACTTAAAGTGTGTGGGTTAGGTTGTGATATAATGGGTATAAGATAGAAATATAAACATTCTACACACAATGAGAAATCACACATTAATAAATCTGAAAAATTTGATAAATAGGGGAAACGTTTAAGCTCCCATTGAGCCTTTAAAAAACAATGATTTTCAATAGCAAAACGTTTAACATCTTGTAGAGGTTGAGTTGAATTAATAAATAACTTTTGATGGGGTGGTTGGCCACACACTAATTCAATGGTTGTTAATTTATGTGGTTTAGATGAGTGTGTAACAAACCAATCTGAAATGTGTAATTTGCTTTCTGATAATGTTAATCGTTCAAGTAATAAATATGATGTTGCTAATGCACATTGTGGGTTATTCCTATTTAAACATGAAATGAGAGAGGTTGAATGTGTGTGTGTATGTTGTATGTATATGTATGTCAGTATGTGCATGTATATTGTGTTAATATATGTATGTGTGTATCTATATGTATATTTATTTGTGTGTATATTTGTATGTATGTATATGTATATGTATGTATGTATGTATATATATCTGTATAAATAGATATATGTATGTGTGTCAATTGGATGAATAGATAGGATTATGGTGATGTGATCTAAATGTGTAGAATGTAAAAACATATTAAATTATGTTTAAGTCATAGAGTGAATAGGAATGATAAATGTGTATGACTTTAATCAAATTTTATACATTTTCAAGCATAAAGAAAATTGATTCAACCTGTATATAAAATCTAGGTTAGCTGTTAAAGATGATATTTTCTTATTTCCATCAAGTGTGTGTATACTCTTGTCTAAATGGCCTTCATTATCAACAGAATTATTAGATAAGAAAGTCCCAGAAGTAGTAATAGAACGAACTGTATTCCAAATGTGTTGTAAGTCAAATAAGTAAGCCTCTAGGCCCAATGGTTCAGCCAATTTCTTTAATTGTTCAAATGTGTGTGTTTGTATTTCTGGGCCAAGTGTATCCCATGTGTGTGTTAAAAGTGTGTGGAAGGGGAGCCTTTGGTGAGCTAATTGTTCAAGATGCTAACAAAAATTATTATATAGAGGAGTCAATACACAAAAATCATGATATAAACTATTATTAGTGTGTTTTATCTGTGCCTAGAGTTATACACACATAGATGTCTACACATATATATCCGTATATATATTTATTCACATCTACACACAATAAATATTTATACACACACATATCTATATTTTTACACAGATTTCATATATAGATGGGCTATTGATAATAAGGTTTATATGAACGATTGTTGAGGAAAGTTTCTAATGTAGGATAATACCATTATTTAGATATAAAAGAAAACATACTATACACACATCTTACATATATATACATACACATTTTACACATATATACCTCTTGCACATACACATATTACACACATCTTATATTTAATCATCATATATTTATAAAATAATGTGTGAATTAAGCTCGTTGAGTTTACCTGTGTAATTTCACTCTCTGTATTTACAGGTGATCCCCTTGATGTGTGTAATTCGGATGAGCTGGGTGTTGAAATTCTCCTATAAATATATATATATATATATATTTCTATGTGTGTGTATGTAACAAAATAAAATTGAAAATATAACATATATATATATATATATTTATAAGTGCTTCTAAATATGTGTGTGTGTATCAGCAAAAACTTAATAATATAAAGTGGGTTAAAAAAATTTGGAGTTTAAGTAGAAATTATAATAAGGAAATAAATATAGATACTATCATTATATTTACAATTTTTATACATTATGTATGATTGTTATGTGTGTGCAATCATGCTTAGATTAGCAATCATATTCTTAATGTTATATAAGGTTGTCTTTAAGTAATTATAAGATATGTATAATCTATATATACAGATGCACACACACATACATTTCCCACCTGCCCCTTACACACACACGCATACATTTACCACCTGCCCCTTACACACACACACATATTACTTGTAAAACTTTAGAATGTCTAATATTTTCAGCCAATTTGATATATTACCTTCCATAGGTAACAATGAAAATATGAAATGAAGCCTTTCATAATCATAAGGTGAAATTTTTGGGTACACACACACGCATAATAAAGGTTGGAGGTGTTCTAATGGGATGATTTTAATAAGGGAAAGTGTAGACGTTAAATAACTATTATCTAGCCTCTTATTCATCATATAGTAACTCGATTTTCCCCTATAAAAAACACAAAGAGTTTATATATAAACATGTGTATCTAAAGATTATATAAATTTATCTTATATTACTTCTTGTATGTGTGTATGTGTGTGTGTATGTATTGTGTGTGTGTGTGTGTGTGTATTGTATATATATATATATGTAGATATACACATAGGAGTAGATACAATGTAGGATATCCTATTCTAAAAACATATACGAATAATATATACAGTTAAATACCAATCTTTATGCACACAATACACACATACACAATACACACAACACACACACACATAAGATAAATAGTACACACATAAGATTACTTAGGTGTGTAGTTTGTAGCACGTAGAGGTAAGCTAGAAATTTTGGGGAAACAGAGTTGTAGTTCAAGGGCCATTGTTAATATTTTAAATTGGGGGAATTCAAAATCATACCCAAACTCCAAACAAAGGGGAATATTAAATTTACTTTTAATTAACAAATTTCTTAATATTTCTTCAACACTAATATGGTTGATATCCTCTTTAACTTGTATAAGGCGAAAATATCTATAAAAATGTGTGTGTGTCTGGGTGTGTGTGGGTATGTTTGGGTGTGTGATATTAGGATTTATTGTGTGCGTCTATATGATAAATAATGTGTCGTGTATACCTTCAAAGATATATATGATTAGGTGTGTGTGTATAAAATGTATTTATAATAAGTGTAGGGGTTATAGGATGTGTATGTGTGTATATAATACAAAGAAATAATGAATAAATAACTTACTCATGTTCATTAAAATTGATCTCAAATTTCTTGGCTAAGATAGCCCAACGTGTTAATGTTATAACACGACACATTTCATTAACAATTTTAGGCTGATTATTTAATTTTCTGACAAATATATACATAAGTGTGTGTTTGTGTAATTAATATCTAAATAGATGATTTCTATATACAAAACCTTTCCCACCAAACACACACATCCCCCCCCTCCACACGTACAATACACACATACACACACGCAAATATTGTTTTAAACACACACACATAGCATACACACACATAGACATTACCCTAGAGCATATCCAAGTAAAGCTACTCTAAAAAATCGAGAAAAATCAGTTTTGTGTGTGTCAGTTGATAAGGCCAATTTTGAGTAAATTTGTGAGGCCTCTTTATAATCAAATGGCGATAAAAATATCAAAGCCAGTTGAATATCGAGGGGGTCAGGTCCATTAATTATTTTTGTAAAGGCCTGTGTGTAAAAATAATGTATGTATATGTGTGTGTGTGTAAAAAGAGTGTGTGTAGTGTGTGTAAAGCAATGTGTGTGTGTGTGTGTAAAACAATATGTGTGTGTAAAAACTCTATATGAATGGAAAAACATTATATATATATGTATGTGTATTGTTACATCTTTGGCTAATTTGTTTATAGTGGTAATAAATTTTTTTGAATTGATAAGGTTGGGATGCCTTAAAATTAATGATATGGCCAAATGATTACACTCATATTTATTTAACTCATTTAAGTATTCCTCCTAACAAATAATATAAATATTTGAATGTGTGTATAATGACGGAGTGTGTATTGATGATTGTTATACATGTGTGTATGTGTGTGTGTGTGTATATATGTGTGTGTGTGTATGTGTATGTGTATGTGTGTGTGTATGTGTGTGTGTGTGTGTGTGTGTGTGTGTGTGTGTGTGTGTGTGTGTGTGTGTGTGTGTGTGTGT
>JADHZB010001088.1:40541-96832 GCA_015657535.1 Nephromyces sp. MM_2019
TGTGTGTGTGTGTGTGTGTGTGTGTGTGTGTGTGTGTGTGTGTGTGTGTGTGTGTGTGTGTGTGTGTGTGTGTATGTGTTTGTGTGTGTGTGTGTATGTGTGTGTTTAGTTAGGATTACAAGTGTTATATAGTATTTTGTTAAGAATAATCATAGTGTGTGTTTGTATGTGTTTGATAAGAGTAAACAAAGAGTGTATGTGTATGTGCTTGGTAATATTGAAGGACATGTATGTGACTTGAATGATAGGTAAATTAAAGATGTGTAGAGAGAGGATAGAGTAAATAATATAATAATAGGTAATAATTTATGGGTGCTAATAATATAATATGTGTGTAATTAAAGTTTGTAATATTACTACTTACAACTAGGGTATAGAGTGGCGATTCTTCAAAGGGTTGTTGTGTGTCTGTAGATGTATCTAATAAGAAGGATGTGTGTTTCATATAAATAAAACCTAGCCCAAACTTAAGGGCAAAATCATTGGGAATAAGTGTGTATATTTCTTTAAAATATGATTTAGAATAGGTTAAGTTAATTTCATCTGTTTGTACATCACGTTTGTTTATATAATTAACATCATTATATTTATTAAATATAGTTTTCCCCTTGTTTGTGTTTGTCGTTGTATTTGTCCCTCTTAAACCAATTGAGTGGTGTTGGAAGGGTGATAGATAGGCAATTAAGTAGATAGAGATGTGTGTAGGGTTATTTAGTGTGTTTGTAGGAATTTCATCAGATGAGTGTGTGTTAAATGTATCCTTAATTACATTAAAATGTGTCTTATCTAGTAAATCAGATTGAACAAATAGTTCAATGAGCCAGAGTAAATCTGTAGCTAAATATAAGATGTGTGTAATTTGGTGGGCATCACAATGGGCTAAACAAATAGCTAAAACTTCAATCATTTGGCTGCTTGTGTGTAATATATCATTGGGCCTCTTAGACTGTTCAATATCTTTATAAATTTGTTTTAAGATCATCAATACACTTGAAACCTAATCAATTAGATCAATATATATACAAACAGACACAATGTAGAGTGAATAGTGAAATATGATCTATATAATTTAATACACACACACATACGCCATATAGAGTGAGTGAAAATATGTGATTTGTATCATTCAATACAAACATACACACACACTTAAACCGTAATGGATAAAGAGGTGTGCAATAATTGTATATATATAGAGGGTAAAGTGCACACATACACACACACATAAACAAGATGTGTAGGTCAATTACTCACGATTTGTGTGCAAAGTTTGGGGGAGATAAGATAATTCAATTCTTCAAGTAAATAAGTAATAAATTGAGTTTCTTTACGTATAAAGGCTTGGCTAATAATAATTCTATACACAGTTTGAATATCTAATCCTAAGATGTGTGTAAATTCAATCATATAATTCCACAAATAGTGAGTATTTGATTTATTAGATGTGTGTGTGTGTGCAATATCAGATGTATTTGAAATTTCTATATTTAGTTGTTTGTAATTTGTAGGATCATTTGTGTGTGTCATTTGTTGTGGAAATTGAATTTGATGAGATAATTCAGGTAGATAAGGTTTCATGTGTGTAAGGAGTGTGTGTTCACGTTCATTAAATACACCAAATAATAATGGTTCATTGAGTGTAGATACACACTCTAATTTTAGTAGGGATGGGTTAAGAAATATATTGAATTTTTCTATTGAATATAATAAGCGTTCAAATATATCTAATATATCATGATTAAGCCAATCGGTGAAACTTGGGTGTATGTAGAGAGGTGGTAGAAATGGATTACGACGTGGTTCAGAGTTAAATGTGTGTGTGTATGTGTGTGATTTATGTGTTTGTGAGTTTTCTGTTTTTAAGTTAGATTTATCTAAATTATGTGTGTCTATGTCATTTGTGTTTAATTCATGTGTATGTGTGTGTAAATCATGTATGAGTAAATTATGTGTGTGTAATTTATTGGTGTGTAAATTTGGTGCTAATAAAAGAAAGGAATGCAATATATAGTAACCCATATATGCTAATATAAGGGATGATGCTTGTATGTACTCTATCTCAAACTCATGAGAGTGTGTGTGTATATCATTATGTATATGTTTTTCATCAAGTGCTTCCCAACACACACATATAAATCTTTGTGTAATATATGCCCTGAAAAAATATATGTGCGTAAAAGCGTGTGTGTGTGTGTTAACAACGTTGATATACTAGATTAGATTAATCTAATAATATATATGGGTATATATACGAATATATGTGTACATATGTGTGTATGTATAATGTATCAAATACATGCATGTGTAAAGTATATATCAAACACATTTGTGTGTAACATGAAAATTAATGTGTGTTTACTCAATATGTCTCTGTGTGTATACATATTATCGAATATATATTTGTATAGATAAAATACATCGCACATGATAAAAATATTTTTATACTATATATTATACACATATCTATGCGTGTAGAATACATCTAACACAATTGTGTATATAAAAAGTATATGTGTGTGTAATGTATGAATTTAAGAAATATAATAATAATCACCGAGTTTCAATAGATTCAATGCTATCTAAGATAGCTTGTATATCTTTTGTTAGCAAATTTTTCCATTTTTGAGAGGTGTGTGTATTGTTTTTTTCAATGTGTGTGTGTGACTTATTTTGAGTTATTTGATTTAATACCAACTCTATAATATTTTCATCACTCGACATATATCGTAGGCGTAAACAACATGCATCAATTTCATCCAAATAAATATCTTTAATTCCACTTAGATGATTTAATAGGCTAAGAAATATAATCAGTATTATGTAGTGTGTGTGTGTGTATGTGTGTGTCTGTGTTGTATGAGTGTAAGTTATTTAAGATAATATACACATCTTACACTCATAAATCTATATATAAGCAGGGATTCAATGCACATATAATATATATATATATGTAAATGTGTGTATATAATCTCATCTATTCTACACACGCACACACACACACACACACACACACACACCTTAAAGCATCATAATAAGAGTCAATTCCATAGTGTGTGAGTGAAATAATATGATGAATTAGCCTTCTGGGGGCATCCTTATCATAACATATTTGAGCAGCATTTTCAATGTTATATTTATCGAGGATTCGTTCAATATCCAATAGTGTAATACGATTAGCCAGTTCAATATTCTAATTAAAATGTGTGCGTGTGTGTAATATATAAATATATGTATATAGATATAATGTGTGTGTATTTTTATAAGTGGAGAATTTACTACTCTAATTAAAGTGTGTGTCTATGTGTATGTGGATATATATATATATATATATATCTCATTTATTGATATTTGTATACGAAGGTGTTTGTATATACATATTTTTACAGGTCAAATGTGTGTGCTTACATTTTCTAGTTTGAGGAATTGACGGTTACTCAATAAATTCTCTAACTCTAAGCTCATATTCTTACTGAATTATAAATAAAAATGTGTAATATGTGTAATTATAAAGAATGTGTACACATATTTGTTATGATAAATTATTGAGTGTACATACACACATGTATAAATGCCATCAAAACATATACATGTGTGTGTATATGATTGTAAGCTGTTTCTAATTGTAAATAATATGCTTATATATATCAATGTGTGTGTGCATATATACAAATATGCTATAATATATTATGGCTTGTGTATGATTTAAGTGTTTGTATATAATTGTGTGTAAGTATATAAAAATTACGTTGTAATATGAAGTTTAAGTAGCTGTAATAATGATTCAGAGCGTTGTTTAGGTGTTTGCATACACTCAATGATGGCTACAGCACTGTATATAATAAAATATGTGTGTATGATGTAGTATAGTTACATACCTCATTAGTTAACAAGGATGTGTGTGTAATATATAAAATAAATGGTAGTGTATGTGAAAAATAAAATTTTAAATGAATAAAATAAATAATTGTAATTATATTTATAATATACACACACAAATAATTTATAATTTAACACATACTCACACATACATTAAAATAAATTAACATCTTATATCAATAAAGGTATACACATATATGAGGTCACACATCAAAATATGAATCACACTCATAAATGCACACACATACACATAGATACATCCATACACATTCCACTACACCCATCTACCCCCCCTACACACACACACACACGATCTTACACACACACACGATCTTACACACAGACACGATCTTACAAACACACAGACACGATCTTACAAACACACACACACACACACATACCGTGCCTCTCTATATTTAGAATCTTGATAGTTATGTTGATGTCGCTCATAATTAATTAAATTTTCTAAATTATTTGATAATACATCATCCACATTTAAATGATAATAATTACAAAATGGTGTTAAATGATATTCAATTTCATCTTTAATTAATGTGTGTGTATTTACACGATTTATTAGTTTGTGTGCAACATCCATCCAAGTCATTTTATACTCCAAAAAATCATGCAAATTGACTGTTAATTGATGTTTTGTGTGTATATTATAACACTCAACTAATAAATTATATATCTTCCATAAATGTTCTGTTTAAAAGTAGGGATTAAAAATTTTGTGTGTGTATGTATAGGGTTATGTGTGTGTATGTGTAGGGGTGTGTTTGTGTATTGTTAGTAGACGTGTATAATTATAAGTATGTGTATGTGTGTGTGTATATATATCGAAAAAAAATGTAAATAATAGGTAGATAATCAAGGGTATAATAATAATCATTATCAACATATATTTATACATATGTGTGTCTATATAAATAAATATATACAGCAAAAAAAATAAATATATACAGTAATGTGAATATAAATGAGTAGATATGTGTGTATATAAATAAATAAATGTGTATGTGTATAAGTAAATATATGTATATATATACACATGTGTGTGTGTAAAATACATACCAGATGAACTCATCTTAATAAATGGGTCAAGAAATGAATTTTTATTAGTGATTAATAATTGGCCTCTATTAAGTTTTTCATAGGATATCCAAAACAGTTCATGATTTATATATTCATCAGGTGAAACAATAAGAGAGTGATCATTGGGCAGTGTGTATTCCCACAGTGGTGTATATATTTCTTTGCCTTGTTTTTCAACGTGTATGTCATTCAGTTTTGATAAATTTTCATCATGATTAGGTGTGTGTATATTGGCCTAGGCAATGATATACAAAATATTATATAGAATTGGTTTTATTTTTAAATGTGTATATGCAAATTTATTAAATATTAATTAATTGATAGATTATATACACCTTTACACATATATATATATATAAAGTGAGTATGTACACATATATATATAAAAATAAAACTACATAAAAAAAAACAAGCACATAACTGCTCATATAATCATATAGATATCCACGATATATTTATATCTACAGAATCATTTAAACGATTTATACCTCTATACATATCACACACCTATTTATATATATATTTACACACACACACAACACACATTTATGTATAGATATATATATACTAACAGGATTATGTAATATACAACTTAGCAAATGTAGAGAGGTGTGTGGTGTTTTAGTTTGATATTCCAAAGCAATTGCACGATCACATAACCATTGTGCAAATGGCTCTCTGTATATATCAAAAGTTATATATATATTCACATACATAATTAATAGTATGTGTGTAATATTATTTTTGAAATATAAACGCATTAAAACTAAGGCAAAAACAGGTGTATGTGTGTGTGTTGTATTACCGATCAGTTAGAAGTGGAATTACATAAGATTTAAGCCAATATGGTAAATAGTGTTGTTCATGGAAGTCTAATTCAATAGGTAAGGCTGATATAATACTCATAACCTAAACAATGAATTATATTAAAGAATATATATTTATTATATACACATAAATAACAAAACAAGGTGATTTTAATAATGTACATATATATATTAACTACAAAGATATGTTAATAATAGTCCTATATATATCAAACAACAAAGATATATTAATAATACATATTGACACAAATAAATGCACACACGTACATAAATACGCACACACATATAAATACGCACACACATATAAATACGCACACACATATAAATACGCACACACACATAAATGCACACACACACATAAATACATACACACATATAAATACGCACACACACATAAATACATACACACATATAAATGCACACACACACATAAATGCACACACACACATAAATACATACACACATATAAATACGCACACACACACACACACACACACACACACACACACACACACACACATACACACACACAGAAACATACACACACAGAAACATACAAAAGCAAACACACATACATACGCACATGTGTATATAAAGATTTTTTTAAAAAATATTATATAAAAATTTACTTCATTAGTTCTTTGTTTAGGACTATCTCCAAAATTGAATGCATGTCGATTGAAAATTATAGTCATTTCATATAATTTATTTTCTTGTGATTTTTCTACACACAGCTGTGATGTTTTAGTCATTAAGAAATTGAGCCATAAAGAGTGACTCCATGTGTGTGTAACATCAAAGTAGTTATCTTTAGAATAGCTTAAAATTTGTATAAATGTATCTAATTTTGATAGGGCTTGCTACACACACGAAAAATATTATATATATGATTTTTGGGATGTGAATATATATATATATATATATATATGAATATACACAATTTATATCTTATACATAAGAATAACTTAATTTGAATGATTTCATATTTTATACAAATGTGTGTCTAAATAAGCCTATATATATATATATATATATAATTAGAGAGTGTGAAAATAAAAATAATATACACACACATACTAACCTGTAATGTCTGTATAGGTTGATCAATTTCAACAAGTGTTGAGTGTTCATATTTCTTAAGAAATGAAATCATAGATAAATAAAATTTTACTAATATTTCTGAATTATCAAAATTTAATAAAATTGATTGATTTGAAATATGTTGTAAAGTTGAAAAAAGTGTATGTACAGATGATTCTACATTTTCTACATCTTTCACCCAATTTTCACACACATCAATAAATTGTTGAATTTGTTCAATATTTCTTAAGGGTTGATTTCGAGATTGAGTTACACATTCTTGGAGCTAAGAAAACATATAAATATATATATATATATATGTCTGTGTGTAAAGTTTATCAGTTTTTACGACGAAATGTTGTTGTGTGTGTGTGTGTTGTTTTTGTATGTATGTATGTATGGTGCTAAATCCATAATAATATATACCTATATGCTTATATTTATACTTGGTAAAAATATATACAGATATATGCACATAACAAAATATAGTATAAATTTATATATATATATATATAAAATACATATACAAACATTTACACAATGCATATAAACATACGTATATAATACATATCTACACATATGTATACTTACTTTTTCTTGTGAATTTAAAGTGTGTGACGATTCAGGTAAATGCGTTAAGACATTATATGGGTCTAAATTAATTTCTAAGCTAAAGATTGATGAAGTGTGTGCATTGTTTTGACCCAAATTAAATAGTATAGATGTTTGAATCGAATTGTTTAAGTGTGTGAATACACAATATTTGCCTGTATATAAACCACCTGTCCAATCCCTACATGTACACCCTACAATTTGTTTAGATGTGTATTTCTCTAAGTCATGTGTGTGTGTGTGCGTGTACGGTGTACATATATTATAATCTTTAGTTGTTACAGAAATAAGGTTATATTGTTGTTGACCAAATAAACAAGCGATTAACATGCTCTCAGGAGTTTGATTATGAGATGTATGCAGAACATTTTTAGGGATAATTAA
The DNA here is from genome assembly GCA_015657535.1 of Nephromyces sp. MM_2019. Lineage (NCBI taxonomy): Eukaryota > Apicomplexa > Aconoidasida > Nephromycida > Nephromyces > Nephromyces sp. MM_2019. The sequence continues at coordinate 48,416 of JADHZB010001088.1, forward strand.
AAATCGACCGCCTATATATATATATATATGTTCATATATAATAAGGGTATACAAATTATTTACTAATTTTGGTGTAAAAATACACAGAAAAACATAGATAAAAGTACACATACACACACAAATAGATAGACATACATACATATATTTGCTGTACATACACATAAACATACACTTACACACACAATAGTTTGAGTAACTTACCTATAATATTGAGTTTGAGTTGTCGTGTAAATATAGGGGTAAATGTATGCCTTTGAATAACCAATAGGGTACACAACCCTATTTATGTTAATGTGTGTGTAAGTAATTAATATATTTATATATGTGTAAAAAAGTAAATCATAAGTATATGTAAAATTGTGTGTACGTCATAAATATAAAGAGTATATAAATTGAAAAATAGAATTTACCTTTAGAGTAGGTTAATATAAATAGATGTGGGTTAGGGGGCTTGAAATTGTGTGTAAAATTTCCCTGATATTTATGATTGAGGGTGTTGATATGTGATGTATGTGTAAGTTTATTGGATGTGTGCGTATTATCATTTGGTGTGTGTGTAACATCAGTGTGTGTAATTTCAGGTGAAACTAAAAATTCATCTGTCCATTTATAAGGGGATGTGGGCCATAAATTAATCAAACACATATCAATTAAATTGTGTGTGCTTGGCCCCTCATAAAATGTGTGTGGTATGTGTGTAGAATGAAGTTCACCAAATGAACTTGCACTTAATTCAATCCAGATATAGTGTGTATTATTTGCAACAACAACTTCACACATCCATTCTAAGGGTGAAGTTACAATTGTAGGTAAAAGAGTTATGTGTGTAGGCCTTAGAATCGTAAAGAAATGATAAATATTTGTACCCTGTATAAACCAATAAGTTAAATTATACATATAATCGTATATCTATATATGTGTGTGTAGTGCATGTGTGTGTGTGTATGTGTGTTTGTATGTCTATATATTGTATGTATATGTGTTTGTATGTGTATGTGTATAAATAATTGTGTGTGTGTGTTTTTGTTGTGGATAAAACAAGATTATTTATGTATGTGTGTGCGTATAGATGAATATATATAGAATAGTATTATATATGTGTACATATTTATAAAGATAAATAAAATGTTCTTAACATCAAGATATGCGTGTATTGCTTAGAAATTTTTAAAAAGTGTGTGTGAATTTATTTTTAATCAATGTGAGTGTATGAACTTATTATCGGGGTATAAGCATACCATCATACACTCATCATTTTCTAAGATGGCCATCGTACCATCCTTTAACAGGCCTAGTAATACTAATTTTTTACCATTTGAAGTTGTTTGAAAACTTAACAAATTTGTTAGTGTGCAATCCTTTGATTCAAAATTGGCCTTAACGCATTAAAAATGTAGATGTGTATATTTATGTATATTTGTGTGTGTGTGGGTTTGTATGGGTTGAGTGGTGGCTAAGCGCATATATAAGTGGTTGTGTATGTGTGTGTACGATGTGGGAGAGTAAATCATTTGTGAGATTGTGTGTATATATAAGGACGATGTAGAGGGAATGTGTAGATACTTTAGTGAGGTATTTTAGCAGAGTAATATTGTGTGATTTTGGGATTTAATCATGTGTAAGTTTAGGGGGAAGAAAAATATTAAATGTTGTGTGTGTAATATTATTGTTTTTTCGAGGTGGAAATTATATGCAAAGAATGTGTGTGTAAGAAATTTTTGTGGAGTAAATATACTTTAGATAAGTAATGTGTAAATACAGCTTAGAAATAAATTAAGTTGTGATCAATATTCAATTTTTAGGTTATGTAGTAGATGGCTATTATAAATAATTGTGAGGATAAATTAATGTGTGTGATTATAGTAGAGTTTAATGTGTAGGGTTAAGTTGTGTGTGTGTTTATAAATTTATAAAAAATTTAATTTTCTTACAGGGAGTAGGGACATCCCAAATAAATATTGGAATGGGCTATCATTGTCAGGTGTTCTTTCCAAGGCTAATAAATGACCTGAGATAAGTTATGTGTGAGTGTGAAATGTATGTAATGTGTGTACTGAATAGTAGTTTTTTATTGTATATGTGGAACGGAAGTGCTTAATAGTTGGATATAATTTTTTTAAATCGATGTGTTGTGTGTAATGTGTGCATAATATATGCGTAAAATACATATAATCAACACCCTCTTCACAATGTGTATATATAATTGTACGGTGCAAAGTGTCTATACCCTTTCATATGTTTTATAATATATATATATAAATAATTATTTACTGTGTAGTGATAATTTTGTGAAATAAAACAATTTATATTAGGTATGTGTGTAGGTTCTTTTTTGTTTAAGCACTTATATAAGCAAAAATTACCTGCTGTTGTACCTATAAATAGTAACCGACCCAATGGGCACCAACACACCGCTGAAAACTCAGCATTACTCAGAAAATTTTCCAACACATTATCTGGTAATAACCAATCAATAGGTTCATATGTGTGTGTAACAGGATTGTTTTCTTTTAGCCTTAAGAGTGTAATATGTTGGTGGCTTATACACGCAATTTCATTGTTTGTAGGATGAGCACAGATCTGAGGTAAAAGTACGAAGAATATATGGAAAATTTTAATATAGTTCATGAGTTATCTCCATATTGTTATTTTAATATATTGAAAGGAATATATATATATATGTATGTGCATGTATATATGTGTGTGTATATATACAATTGTGTCTATATAGATAGGTGTGTGTGTAAATATATATGTATATATATACAAAGTTTGTAATCGTGAGTAAGATTTTCGTTTACCTGTTTTATATTTGAGCTGTAAGTGTGTGTTAATGAAGCTCGAATTGTCTCCATGGGTTTGTGACCATTTCATTAGATTTAAATTATTTATTCGTTTTTCATTGGATATCCTCTAAAAAAGAAATTCATACTTTATGCATCAATTTGCGTGTATAAGCAATGAATAAATCATTGAACAGTTATATGGATAACAGTAGGTTGCATCAAAGATATACAAATATAAATATATGTTTATATAAGTACAAGTATATATATTTGTAAATTTGAACATATACTTATGCTTATGTAATCTCATATGGACGTAGGTGTATATTTATATATATGTATACCTCTTGGATGTCTTTGGGTTACAGTAATGTGGGTGTATATATTCAATGCCTTTGGAGTTTTGTATTTCCAAAAAAAATTTGAATTAAATTTAATAATTTTGAGTGTATGTAAACCTCTCGTCCTTATTTTTGAATTTCACTTAATACTTCTTAATAGGTCAGCCGTAAGTTTGGTATAGGGTAGATCGTATTATATATAAGTAAGTGGTTTAAGTTACTCTATGTTTATTATTACGTGTGGGTAAACTGATTGATAAGTTTTAATTCTTTTATTTACAGAGGGTAAATTGTATGTGGAAAATTTAAGTTATTAGTCGTTTCATATTGCTTTGATGTTTCTTAGCTGATTGAAGATATATTAAGGTGTATACAAGTGTTGTTTTAGAGGTGGTTAGGTAAGTTATATATATATATATATATATATAGGAGTATATATGTGTATTTATGTGAATTAAAGCTTTGTTAATTTCTCATATATCCTAGGATGTGTGTAAGATATACTTATATAACATGTCTTATAATGAATAAAAGATGTCTTTGAAGGACAAAGATGATGGTCTTTAGGAGTGTGCAAAAATATAACAAATTTTATATACGTTGACTCAATTTTCAAGTAAATGTAGAGGGTACAATATGTCTTAGAATTTGTTATAACGGCTTATATATATTTATATATATATATATACACACACAACTACAATGATATAATGATAATATATATTTTTCTATGCATACTTAAAAACACTTACATAGACTTATGTGGTATGAGTTTGTAGCATGCTTGCATGAAATACAGTATATATGCTACTTTGATGCATATATAAATATAAAGATATAATATATATTAGCTACATTTACCTATATATGTATAGCATACATATGTTTGTCACTAATGAAAATACACTTAAAACCTCAAGGTTAATTATTGGTCCTTCAATTTATTTATGGAAATTTATCAAATTTATATATATTTGTATTTTATCAACCAAAAATTTAACCTAGTGACCTTATATATAATTCTTAAAGTTAATTAAAAATTTTGTAACTGCTTTTATGTTTTCAATATTGTTTAGAAACAGTTTTAAATTGAATACAAAACATCAAAATCACTTAAATTGAACGTCTATAGAAAGGCCTATTAATAATTACCATATGAATAACTCAACACATAAACACTTTATAGCAAAATTGCTACACTCGCTAGACATCTACACACAACGCAATACTCAATTATGCTACCTTTGAATTCAATTCAAAACATGTGTACTACACACTGGAACTCACCGAGTACATTATATATGTATATAAAGCTTAAAAAACACACATTCCAAATATACATACCATATATGCTATGTACTCACAAACACTAAATAAACATATTTACATTCTATACACACACACTATGTAAGCGGAGACACAAACTGTATATAAACATACTAGGTTAACACACACACATGCTACGCATACACACGCAAATGTTATGTATGTATACGCAAAACATATATACACATGCTATGTGCATACGTAAAACATATACACACATGCTATGTGCATACCTAAAGCATATATACACATGCTATGTGCATACGTAAAACATATATACAAATGCTATGTGCGCACAACTAGGCTCTATATAAATGTAGCATCCATAGGAAACTAAGTAGAAGCGTACTAGCACGATGTGTATATAAATAGGTAACATTATTCACACAAACTATATTACACAAATCAACGCAAACCCACATGCTACATATATAATAACTCAACACAACGAAACATACACTATACATACTTTCCAGTATACACACATGTTATATATAATAACAATTCATTATTTAGACTCATTATATATACATAAATTCCTGAATTAAGGATGAGATTGTTTTTTTGAGCATGTGTGTTTTATACATTAGATGAATGATAAGTAATTGAATTCTTTCTCTCTATCTATCAAGTTCATAAACATGAACAACAGGTCATCAAGTACTATACTACCAATATCCCCTTATAGGGAGAAAATCATAAAATGTGTGGAAAGGAGTCAAGTTACACTCATTACAGCTACCACAGGATCAGGTAAATCAACTCAGATTCCCACATTTCTTTACGAATCCGGTCTCTGTAAAAAAGGTATAATAGCTATAACCCAACCAAGGAGAATTGCAGCCATCACGTTAGCAAACCGTGTCTCATATGAAATGGGTCAACCACAGGTTGGTGGCTTGGTTGGGTTCTCTGTTCGATTTAAGGATAAAACATCAAAATCAACCCAAATCAAATTTATGACAGATGGCTTATTAGCACGTGAGAGCCTATTTGACCCAACCTTTTCAAGATACTCCATTATTATCATTGATGAGGCACATGAGAGAGCACTGAGATCAGACATACTATTAGGTTTACTGAAAATGAGGTTAAATCAAAGGCCTGATTTGAAAATTGTTATTATGTCTGCAACTCTCCAACACGAGAAATTTTCGAAATTCTTCCAACCCTCTGAGATCCTGATGATTCCTGGTAGACAATTTCCTGTAGAACTATTTTACACCCCCACCCCTGAACAGGACTATCTAGAGGTATTGCTCCTTTATTTGATTGTAATAAGGTAGTGATGTTCTCTTTAGGGTTATGCATTTGTCTATGATACAATAAACCTTGTGTTTTTTAAAATTATATGTTTATTTTTCTTGTGGTTATATTTATCCTAATAAATATATTACACAGGCGGCAATGCTAACGGTCCTTCAGATACACCTCTCAAACCAACGAGGTGATATTCTCGTATTTCTACCTGGACAGGAGGACATAGAATCTCTCTGTAGCATATTGAAAAACAAAAGCGAATCCTTAGCAGACTTCATTAAAAATTACAAATTGAAACATCATCCAAGTGACTCCCAAAATCAAGTGTATGAATCAAGTAAAAGGCCATTTTCTATACAAATTGGCCAAAGAACTTTTTCTGAAATACAACGATATACACCATTAATGATTCTCCCACTTTATGCGTCATTGAGTGGAGAAGAGCAAAGCCAAGTTTTCATCAAAGCTCCCGAAGGCGTTCGAAAAGTTAGAGGCACTATTAATTTATAAATATCTTTTGAGAACTTCATACCTTTTTTCTTTTAGGTAATTATAGCAACTAATATAGCTGAGACTTCCATAACAATCCCTGGTATTAGATACGTAGTTGACTGTGGTCTTGCCAAATACAATGATTTTAATCCAAGGACTGGTATTGAAGAATTAAAAATAAAAGAAATATCCAAGAGTTCTGCCAACCAGAGATCTGGAAGAGCTGGTAGAGAAAGCCCAGGTAAAATTCCTTATAATCTCAGTTAAGACATAAATAATAATCTTAAATAAATATCTATGTCTAAAGGTCAAGCCTATCGACTTTATACTCAAGCATCATACTCTAAATTAGAGCAATACACATTACCCGAAATCGCAAGATCCAACCTATCACAAGTTTACTTGGAATTAAAGGTTAACATGATAAATTTTTAAATAGAAAATTATAATTTATTAATCTTTATAGGTGTCAGGTGTGAGTGATCCAACAAGTTTCCCATTTATCGAACCACCCGAATTATCACAACTCAGTGAAGCAGGAAAAATGCTTGAAAGAATAAAGGCAATTGATAAGCAAGGAAATGTCACTGATTTAGGGTGAGCTTCTATAAAAACTTATAAATTGTAATTGAAAACAACCATACATATTCTTCAGCCGTAAGATTGTTTCACTACCATTGGATCCTATTCTTGCTGCAACGCTCCTTCAGTCCATTAATTTTGAATGCACTTCTGAAATTTTAAGTATCGTATCTATGCTTTCTACGGAAGCCATTTTTTATACTCCACGCAATCTACCTGGTAAGTGAGCTACGCTTATATATCATAAAAGACACCCATCTACTTTCATTCATTATTTAAGCCAACCAAGAAAAGGTCTTTCTCAACAATAGAACGCGACTAATCCACTCTGATGGTGACCATCTTACCTTATTAAACACATACCTACTCTGGAGTGAGGTACGATTGAAGAATATGCTCAGAATTGCCTTAATGTAATAATTTTTCTTTTTTTTTTAATCATTATAGGCTAATAATAAAATTGAATTTTGTAAAGCGCATGGAATAAACTATAGTTCCATGTCATCTGTTGATAACATAAGAGAACAATTGAAGCAGCTCATGATCTCAGATGTTATAGGTGTAAAGAGCATTAGCCAATGCTGTGACATGAGTTATTGGTATAAAGTTCGGCAATGCTTAGCATCGGGTGGCTTCCTTTTTGCTGCTAGATTAGTCCCAGGAAAACGTGAATACATCACAGAGGTAATTTTTACTCTTTGAAACACATTTAAGTTTAAGCAAATTAAGTATTAATTTTTAAATTCAGGTTAGTCGTCAAACAGTATACATACACCCAAAGAGCGTCCTTTTTGGAAGGAGAGATTTACCAAGGTAACATACAAATATTTTTATAGATAATTTAACAAACTAAAAGTTTTTTTGTTTAGCTGGGTGGTATATAGTAAATTCATCCGAACGTCCAAGCTTTATATAAAAGAAATCTCAATTGTGGAAGGCTCCTGGGTGCAGGAAGCCATGTTAGCAAAATAATTTCTGCAACTCTTCAATCTGGACATCATCTTTGTTCATGATGGCTCAATTTTAAACTCATCGAACATCGCATATCCTAGATTTATAACAAATAGCTGAGGCAGCTCTCTTATTTTATAATATAATAACATACCACTATCAATGACTATGCCATAGCTCCCTAAATAGTCAAAGGTATCACCTAACAGACTAGTAACTAGCTCTTCATTTAAATATATTTGAATTAATCCTTCATAAGCCTTCCCATAATCCACTACTTTGAGATGGTATCGGATGTAGGGCTCCAATCTATGCTTCTATAAAACAAATGATTTTCAAATTTATTAGATCTAAAGGTATATATTTACTAGAACAATTTTTTTATTTTTTGGCTTTTGGCTGCTCTGCTCTTTAGTAACCTCCAAAACCTTCTCAAAATATTTTTTGTTAGAAAATTAACATCAATCTGTTCTTACTCCCATTTTAGAATCAATCAATGCTACATAATGATTACTAAGGCTAGTTGATCTAAATATGATCCCAGCTTTTGAATCCGGTTGCAACCTTATGTTGCAGCTTACAACTGCCGCATTACACTTGGATTTTTTTACTTTAATAACTCGTCTCATATCTAATTAAGTTTTTCAAGAGTCCATAAGTTAAAAAGATATCAGCTTACTAATGTTATTTCCCCCATTCGTTAGTCGTACAACACCAAATTCCCTAATAAAGTACCAGTTGTGTGGATCATTTGTATCCCAATCATTTAGCGATAGGCTTTGTGCCATCATATCATATTTATAACAGGAAGGATTTTCTGTCTCAATGTTATGAAAAGAATTATCCGGTGGGAGATACACTTGAGTAGAGCTGCCATTCCTATGAATTCTGTACCCCTGAAGAATTTTATGTTTATTCAAATCAAAAATCATGAATCAGAATTTGTCACATTAGCAATAATTCCATTTCCATAGTTCCCTTCTTCACTTGTTCCAGGCCTGAAAAGGGCATTATATTTCTCCATAACTCCATGATACCCTATCTACTATATCAATAGTATCATTAGATTGAAGCTTAAATTCTCACTTTCTTGCTTCTGTTCAATGTGAGGAAGATACTCTGAATCTGAATAACTCGTTTCAAATTGTTCATCGTTACTTCTTGTAGATTTTTTGTATGCTTTCAAAGGGTCGTAAAATTATACTATTCTAATTTAGCCTCAGTCTTATGCTTACGAAACGTTAACAGAGGTATATTTGGTACCCTTTGATCATCATAAGGAGAAATAAACTCTTTAAAAAAGTAATGAAATAAGCATAGCAAATCATTTATATGAGCTTGTAACCTTTTTGGAGCTCTAAAAAGCTACTGTTCTTTGTTTCATGTTAAGAGAATCACTTTTTTAGCCCAAGTTTTTTAGCTCACTGTGTTTTTGGAAGGATAACTCATGATATCGTTTTGAGGCAAATATGCTAATGGTCCCCTGGGATTTGATTTATTTATAGCATAAATTATATTTATGTTGATATTTTTTTTACGCTGCAAATTCATAAAACTTTGCGTTTTGGCCATCTGTAAAAATCCCAACTGTGCCCCTTAGTGAACTAGATAATATTAACAAAATTCACAGAAGTTTTGCTACCTTCCGTAGCTCGGTAAATTATTTGTATCAAAATTTATGACTAATTTCCCATCACAAAAAACTTGAACAGAAGTTGTATCATATATCCCAAGAATTTTGAGAGCATTATTGTTCAATTCAAGAACTTTATCTGAATACCTTCAGATAATGAATCTTGTTATAAACATAATTAAATTAGTAATATATATGTTTACAATGTTAAGACTCCACCAAATTTTCTTAGTAGCACTATACGGCCTTCTTGGCTTGATTTTATCCACTTGATCATCCAGTAATTATTTTTGTTCAGAATTTTGAACAAAACACCAGTGGATATACTTGCATAAAACTCAAATAGAAGTGCTTAGATATTAAATTTTTAAATCATACCTAGGGACTTTTGTTAAGCTGCTTTTTTGCACTAGTATATTAACTTTTATAAATCCCTTCTCTAAGGAATGACTTTTTAGAATTAATGCTGTTGTTGGCTAAAAATTTGAGAATTTTTAAATTGAATTGGGGAATAATAAATCAATAATACATCGTCAGATGCAATAAAAAATGGTTTCGCTTGAGAAATAGCCAGGATGTCCATATCAAGAATCTTGATTTTTTTAAGAAAGTACTTCTATAAATATATTTGTAAGACTAACTCTTTGAAATTCCCAATTAGACTGGGCTTTGGGATCTATTATAAATGTTATAAGGCTACATTATTTAACCAAGTGTCGTTCGTTTTACTCTCAAAAGTAGACCAAATAGTCCCGATTGGGTATAAAAATTTCTCTGGATGTAATACGTTTTGACAACCTTCTCATTACTAGTAAATAGTTTATTTCTTAACCAAAGTATGGCCAATTTTCGATTGCTTTATTGATTTTAAACTCCAATTGAGAAATTCTATTACTAATTCAGAATTGTTCTATTTGTAAAACTATTATGTTAGAACCTTTGATCCTTTAGAATAAGATCGGATTGATATAGCTCCACCATATCTGAAAGTTCTTTTTCTAGTTCTTCGAATTGTCCCAATTGGTTAAGCTGTAGTGCTTTCAAAGAATTGATAAATTGTAAACTTTCTTAAAATTAAAAGCTTTGTGCTTGATTTCAAATTAAAAATGCTAGCCATTACCATAAATATTCTGTACATCTTCAATTTCACCATTGAATTCATTGTTTAATTTTTTCAAATTTAGCAATGAAAAGTGCTTTTCTTTGAGACAGGAAACAAATTTTATAAACAAATAAAAAAAATAAACATATTTAGTTTTCACTAGAAGCAGCAAGAGTAAAGTTGGGAACATTGTAGGAGTAGATATAACAATATTAATTTTGATTCTGCTAGCTGAAATACTTGTTTTTAATGGTTCTAAAGTCGAGTGTAATTACCTTAATTTACATTTTTATTTCAATATTCTATCTTATTAATAACTAGCAAGTTTCTCGGTCAAATTAATACTCTTTTACCTGATTTCCAGAAAAAATTGTACTTATTAATCATTGTAACTCAACTCTAGCCACATAAAATTTTAACTTATATACCGTAAAAAACTTCACATTATATTTATATCATTAAGGTGTTTCTAATAATTCCAATAATCTAGATATAGTCGTATTTAATCGACACATCGACTGGTGGCAATTGATAAAAGTGCTTAATGATTTCTAGTAATGACTTGAAAATTTTAATCAAAATTCGGAATCATTGTTAGCTAAAATATTGAATAGGTACAATTGGCATTAAATAGCAATGTTATCGTACAATTCTAGGGTCTTATCGAGCTATGGCTAGGAACTCTGGTATTGTTATGTACCATATGTTTCAAATGATAGATAATGCAATAATCTGAGGTAAGAGTCTATTAAATTAAAACAAACACTGAAATAGAATCTAATAGGCAATTGCCTAAACAAGATTTGCAGGTAATATAAAACAAAAAATTTAAAACTTAGATTGATTTACAAATATCATAAAGACTATTTCTTTCTTAAAGTGTAATTTAGTTTTTTTTCTTGTAAGGATTCTCTGTTGAAGATGTCGAGTAGTCGGAGTGATCAGAAAAATCAGACAATTCAGCATTCATTGATTTATCTTTTACAATTGGGCGCTTGTTAGATCTATGGAGTCCAATCAGGTTCATCTGTACAGTCAAAAGTATAAGATTTGATAAATAATAACATGCATTGAAAGTAAATTGTTACCATTGGGTCAAATTTTTTAATGAATCCCGTTAAAACGTTAGATGAATTGTGTCTCCAAATATCCCAAATGTCATGCACTTTATCCCTAAGATGGTCGACACTTTCATCAAAATTTTTTCCCTGGTAATATAATAGGATATAAGAATATCAATTTGAATACAAAAATAAATGCATTTTGGTACCAAAGGTTTCTGAGTCATGGTGACTTTAGTGAGGCCATCTTGAACTCTTTCTTGCAATTCTCCACTCCATTTCTTGAAGGACTTTTTAACCTTCAAAATTGATTGATATCAAAATGAGTCTTAACTATTATAAAGCTTTTTGCCTTGAAAAAAGTAACCTTAATTGTATTTGCAGTCGCAATGCCTAAATTGAGCTCCTTAGGGTCAACGCCACGCTTTAAGGTTCTGTATTGTAAATCGTATTGTAAATAATATTTTTATTATGTCGGCTTTGGAGGAAAATAAATAAGAAGGCAACCTGTAAATATAATCGTCATAGTCCCTAAGTATTCTTATCAATATGTCTGTTGTGGATATTCCTTCTGTTCTTTGTGTTGGCATGAACTTGCCCTGTATATTATAAATAAATATTAAAATTTTGATTTTAAAAAATTATAGTGATTTGATAACCTGTTTTTTCAACCAAAGGTATATATCATCTGAAGGTTCCTCTTCAACTGGTTCCTCTTCTTTACGGCGTTTCTTTTTCTTAGGTTTTTGTTGATTAGCAGAGTATGGAGCGTCATCATGAGCTAAATTAAAAGTAATAATTCCGAAATTTAGTATAATAAATAATGGTTTAAAAATAGATTCATTTTTCACTCATACCAACATAGTCAATTTGGTGTTCTTTAACAAACTCGGGTGTAATTATCCATGGACAAGGAGAGACGACTTCATCAACCCAGCGGATGTGCCTCAATGTTTCTGTCCTTTCTTTTAAAGTTTGTACGGTTAAGCCCTATGTAAAAACAGAATTAGGAGTAAATGTAATACAACTCAAACTTGAAAGTATGGGATCACCTTATATTTGTGGGTTTCAGCATCAGATGCAACTCCAACTAGGAGATAGCAATTTTCAAATAATTTTTTGGCCTGTTCTAATTGTTTCATATGGCCAACGTGGCAGAGATCAAAAACACCTTAGATGGGAAAGGATAGAAAAAAGGGTGTAGAAACTACTTTGATAAGGGATGTTTGTGGAAGTTCCTTACCATCGGCATATACTCTGACTGGTCTGCTATAGTTTTGGTTCTTTACATCATTGCTTAATGATTGATCAACTAAGAGGCTGCTTTCAGGAGTTTCCTTCTTCTTTCGTTTAGGGGCTGTAGCAACAGAATTGGGGCTTGATTTCTTCTCACTGATCATTATTAAGCGCGTTTAGACAAAGCGTACGGATTAAGAGATTGAATTTGTTAACTAATTGCATAAATGTTAGTAGTTTAGAAACTATTCTTGTATGAAAGTAACTTCAAATACACGAGGTGGGTTGTCAAAGTCTTCTATTCACTCTCTTCGGAGGGTTTGGGAAATTGCTTGGGATCATTAGAAGCAGAATGTTCAAAAGAAGGTGCATAACATCTTAAGGAGTTCGATATAGGAAGCTTATTTGATTATAACTTATAATGTAGAAGGCTGGTTTATTTTTCATAGATAATGTGTTTTATCTAAATTTTTACAAAAATAAAAAAAGATTACTCAAAATGTGCATATAATGCATCTACTTAAACTATGGGTAAACTACTTGGATAATAATTAAGATAACATGTAAATTAATTACAGTCAATAAAAAAAGAGTCTAAATATTGTTATTAAAACATACTATGCTTGAAAATGTTATTTTAACAGCACTCTTGAACTAAAATATTTATATATATAAGTAGGGTCTAATCACTCTCGCAAAATAATTTGTTAATATATATTATTTAATTGTTAAAAAAATGAATAAGAAAATTTTTGTTACTTTTGTACTAATAGTACCAAACATTTTAATTTTCCAAACCTAAATTTAAATTATGTATGACATCCTGTCGTTGGTAACTTGCAAAGAGCTATGCCATGCTATGCACTTGTTTTAGTGTGAGAGGGGAAATATAGAAATTTTACAGCAGGAATAAGTAAACAATCGTTCGATCCAAGACTATAAAGAACTGAGGCTTAAAATTAATTTTCATTGTTTTCATAAAAAGCTGCTTTAATTCCCTATCTTATTTATTAAATAGATAACAGGTATAATTTGTTGATATAAGATAAGAAAATATATAATTTGTTAATATAAGATTATATATATATTTGCGTCTAAAAAATCTAAATAGAAGCAATAAACAAGGTATCAGCTCAAGTAATTTTTTAATGATAAAGATGTACATAAAATATATATTTTGAGGGGAAGAAATTAATTAGTGCTTTCCATAACAAGTAAAATTATTTTTAAAAAAATTGATATGTAGAAAATTATATATATGAAGCAACAAATTATGATTTAATAGAGTCCTTAAAATCACAAAAACAAAGTTTTTAATTAATTTTGGTTGTTATTTTGTAAGGTCTTTACAAAAACGCTGATCTTAAGATAGTAAGTGTTGTTGTTTTACAGTTGGCTATGCTAGAATAACTAAGCATGAGATGTTTAAAAGTGTAACTGCAACCAGCATTGAAGTTTTGGGCCTTATCGTAAACGTTTTGAAGCTATTAAAATAGCCATTCTGAATTGTGTGTTATGTTATCACTTGCATAGCACTTTCATGCCCAACACAACAGGTAAATATTAATAAACATCACAAAGACTTACGCACCCAAAATTATATAATATATATATCAATTCATAACACATAACTACTCATAATAGACAAACCCACTACTAAATAGACAGGTTATCTTACAACCCCCTCACCGACTCATTAGACATATACCAATTCTTAATAAAAAATCAACTCACAGCTCACACACCACACCCTTGCACAGATTTAAATTTATGATGCACACAAGAACCACAAACAAATACCAGTTCACAATATTACTCATGTCTTAACCTGATCTCATAAGTAAAATAGAAAACTACCAATAGACATCTGAATAGATAGTAAACTCATAAATACATACATTGACCAATTTGAAATCACAACTAAATTAAGAGTACTCTGGTTGAGTTTGTCAAACAATTTTATACATTAGAATAGTATTATATTGAACAAAACTCAGATAATTTTGCCTAACCAATAGAGGGTACTAGAACTATTATCTGATCTAATTGAAATTTCTTTACATATATACATGTATACTTTGATACGTGCTTAAGACTAGTAACATACACATTCATTAGTATATGCAGATATGTATAAAATGGATTCAGAAATTGAATTGGTGATCTTAAAGGAATTAAGACAAAACATTATTCCATTACCTAAAACATGGCATCTAATTGCAATTAAAATTTTATACATAATTTGATATATAATTTGTGATAAGCTATTACTTTACAAAATTGACTTAATAAATTTTATACATTAAAAACTACACAAATCACTGCATACAAAACTGCATTACAGCAATATGATTAAAGCCCTATAAATAGCAATGCAAACAACTTTATCATAAGTTTGCTCATGGAATTGGGTAAATGAGTGATTTAAACAACGATTGTTTAAGCTTAAATCAATTCTACATCACCATTTGATTTCATTACTCTATTAATAATATAGATATAGGGTGTTATGTGGACATGGTACTAGATCAACACTTATCAGAAAAATATTTGGAGGATTACCAATCTCTAATGGGTGATAGCTCCCATATAGAACAATTAGCATCAATTACAGGAACACCAATTCATTACTTATACAGTTTGAACAGTTCTAGCTTAAATAGAAATTTTGACTATGAAAAGCTTGATCCCAGATTTGTTAAAAAGTTGAAATTGGGTTGGACAATTTGGGAACATCTAAGAATCGGAGTCTCCATCAATACTGAAAAAGATAACCTTTATTATCAGAATGAATCATACGGATCATACAATAAAGTATATCAACCTTTGGATATATCTATTGCTAAGTTCCCATCAACTCATAAATTACGAGTACTAGATTTGTCACTAAGACAAAAGCTAAATGAAGATGAAATTTACTCAAGAGATACCACCCTACAAATGGTCTTAAGGCGCGGTTGCACATTTCTTGAAATATCATCTTACACAGATAAGAACGACAAACCTGTGAAAACTCCTTCACAACCTGACGAAAAAAGTGATAAAATCGCACACAACATCCAACAATCACACCAAAAACAATCTCACTTTTGTATAATTAGAAGGGGTCTACCAAAGTTTTTTGATTTAGATATTCTTGACCTTTTGAAGTTATCTAATCCTGACATTCCAGACAACTCGAAACATACTGCACATATAACATCTAAACAATTATTTGACCGTATAAAGAATGTATTTGATTCAAAATTTAGGATAGAAATCGTTTCTCTCAAGAAAGAAAACGGTGAAAATGCCCAGATTTCATATATTGAATTTCTTGATTGTTGGGTAATTTGTAGTAAAAATGTGTCAATGATAGTTAAGGATGAAAATGATTTAGAAAAACCTAAATACACCTCTCATAGACGTTATACATTTTCAAGGATGATTGTAAGTTCATGGTTTGAACATCTAAGGAATCTATCTGATAATCAGGTAATAAACAATAACTAAAAATCACATGATACTTGTCACAATTTCTCATAACACATAATGAAAGGTTGTCACAGTCCACCTATTATTTATGTTTGTTAAAGCTTGCTCTACACTTAATATATTTATATATTAAGATTATTGATAACATTGAAATACAATGCCTATATATATAGTGAATTTATCAAAGCTCTGAATTTCAGTGAGATGTTTCTATATAAGTTACTATAGATAATATAAATTTGCTCTATATACATTTTAAAACTAATTTATTCTATTATGTAAACCTTATATTCCACTTTAGGTTAGCTTATTGAAAAAAGTCCTTTCAGAGAATACAATTGTGGGTGAATTAGTTGGTAATACCAATCGTGACAACCTAATTCAATCAAAGTCTGGCCCAGGTATTATATTCTATGCTATCGTACCACACCATGGTTGTGTACAATGCTGGGATCCAATTCTGTCACTGAACTTCATGAAAGAAGTGGGTTTACGCACTGTGCAAATAAACTCGAACACACTTTGTGAAAATCTTGGGGAACTTTTGTCTTGTTTACACAGCATAAAGAAAAAAATAACTTTTGAAGATATTGAATCAAGTGGGGAAGGTTGTGTATGCTACTTGGTTTGTAAAGCAGACAGCAGTAAGAGTTTTACAATGGGGCTAGTGAAAGTCAAGAGTTTTAACTACCTCATGTTGAGACGGATTAGAGAAAAATTGAAAAACTTCTGCGACCCAATATATTTACAGCATTTACACGGAAACAAAGGACTTTTAAAAACAAATATAATACAATTTGGATCGGAGTGTGAATCTACATTAAAAAGTCAACTCAGAGAAATCAATGAATCAGCCTTAACAAGAGAAGAACAAATTTCTCTTGAAAGTAAGGGTCAAGCCACCCTAAAAGAATGTACAAATTTATATGAGCAGTGTGTTTACTATCTATCCAACCCCAACTCCAAATCACAAAAGAATGAGATGGCAAACTACTCATTAAGAGATTATATAGATAACAGATTCCAGCACTTTATCAACAGTGTAAAATCGTTTGAACCACCAGAATTTTATCTTAATAGATTTTGGTCTAGGCCCGAGAAAACCTCTCACACTGTAAAAAAGTTATTATGCCTAATTTCCCCACCATTTTTAGCATACGATCTCCTTATCGAACATGTTATTAAAATTTTAGAGCAATGTACAGCTAAAATTTATACCCCAATTATTAAGAAGATAGAAAATGAACCTCTCACCATTTGGAAATCTAGTTCCATCATTTTAATTCATACTTGTCTACCTAAAGCATTTATAGATGTCCACACATATTTTACTACAAATTGCAATGATTCATTTTGCTCTTTGCTGGGCCTCCCAATGGAATACTTTGAATTATATTTCTCACCTTGTACACAAATTTACCCATTAGTATGGGGCTATGACAAAAGAGGAATTGAATTTTGCGAAGCATGTAGTGATCACATCCTAAAACTAATAGAAAATAGGAACAATCCCATCCAAGCTTCGAGTGCTCCAAAACTTGATCCTAATCCTTCATCGTTTACTATTGTTAATGAGCACCATCTAGAAATTGGAGCCTACCCATGGATGCCACACATTTTGATAGAATCAAACCAATTAGAATCAAAATATCTGGAAATGTGCCACTCTGATAATACAAATTTTGTGTTACATCGCCTTGATGTCAAATGTTCACAGTTTATCATTCAACCTCAAGAAAAGCACCCGGTTATATTATATGCTTGGAAGCGTCTAATTGACAGCTTTTTCACTAAAATTAAAAACTTGCTGGATATTCCTTTCGCGAACGATTACGATACGCTCGAACCAACTTCTATTATATTCAATACACCAGAAAACAAGATAACTGAATCTTTAATTGAATATATATTACGAATCATACCTACCCCGCCTATACAGAACATCCAAGTTATATCTATTTTCCCGATTGGGCTACCTGGCTCTGGTAAATCCTCACTACTTGAAGGATATCTAAAGCAATTTTTAAAGCCTAATGAAACTTTACCCGACACACCTGGTTATTTTTAATTTTAAGCACTATATTTTTCTTATCTATTACAATTATAACAGAGTTATTGTATGTACTTCTCCTTTTATTAATGAGCATAAACAATTTGATTAATAAATCTTGGTTCAGATTTAACGTTATGGGATTGTCATAATTATAATGATGGCGACTTTGATGCCATACATTACTTGAGTTCAGATTTATTTACCAATAGGAGACTCAAACAATTAGGTAAAAAGCATCTTACACTTTGACTGATTGGATTATAATTACACCCCTAGTATCTTAACTTGATGAGTTAAGCTTCATTATAATCACATGATATTTAGCCTGATTGACTCAATATATGGAATCACACATAACATTATTCACAAATTACTCTTAGGTTACTCAGATGAGGATAATGTACCCAAAGATGTATTCAAAGGTGTTCAATCCAATAGTGCAAATCTCATGAAGAAAAGCATAGAAGATTTCTTTGGAAAACTTGAATTATATATAGATTCTAACTACATGCCACACCTTACCTTTAAAAACAAATTATCTCGGGTACTCATACTTGTTGACCGAAATCATCTACCTAATCACTTATTTAAGCAAATACAAAATGTGATTGACATTTCGGATTGTGCACAATTAAATATGAATCTTAAGGCATTGTCTAATTTTGGTAAGACACGTATAAAAAATATTTTCCACACAAAACTTGGATGCATCTTATGTAGTCCTTCCACTCAACTCTCCCCTCATTACAACCGATTTAAAATCCCAAATACTCAGAAAACGACAGAAGATTATGCTTATTCTATTCAAGGTATATAATTGAAATACATATATATACACAACCCTTAAAAAATACTATCTTGATTATTACCCTAATTTCTTCAGAAGATTTGATTGATAATAAGGATCATTCTACAAGTGTAGATACCAATATTATAAATAAAGATGGCCCTAGATGTTTGGATATTACGGCTTTAAATTATTTGAGCACTAGGTGTAAAGGTACTAATAATGCACCTGAATCTTGCTCTTCACCTTCAGGGTTTAATAATAAGATGTCTGATATTTCAACTCCATTGAAATGGAATTTTCCATGGAATCTTGTAGATGTTATAATGTGTTTGAAACGCATTACAAATCGATCACATTTTCTAAGAGGTTTTGAAGGCTACCACATCACCTTAAGCTTTTTAACTCTGTTCAAAAGTACAAGCTTAAAGCCACATTCCCTTTCTTGTCATTCGAACTTATCTTCCACTTTTTTGGTACACACATTACCTACAGAATTAAATTTTAGAATTGATAGAAATAAGCCCTTGAATAATAACTTACTACAGGTCTATACCTTGTTATCAGAAATTATTAAAAAATTGACTCCATTTTCATCATATCTACCACTTGAAAAATATTACGAAGCCCTTGAACAATTTCTTAATGATTTTGAGCTAGCAAGTCAATCAAAATTAAGTTTAGAAGATTCTATACTTCAATTCGCTCGAAAAATAAATCATTTAAGTGAACCCACCACCGAAATGCATGCAGCATTAAAATACAGAGACACGAAACATGATGATTTAAAGCACCCACAATTTGCTCATCCAAAAAAGTATATAAATGAGAATCAATCGAATTATTACAAGGGGTTAGTAGTTAATAAAAATATAGAATATTCACCGCTAACTTCAAATACTTATCGTCATATTGGTATTGATTTTTCTAATCACAAGGAATATTTTAACAAATGTTGTAGCTCATTTTCGGCCCATCTTACACAATATCAACAGACTCATCCATATGTACCAATTGATAATGAAATCAATCAATTTGAATGGATATCTAAACCACATATGACTACATTTTATCTAGGAAATAATGACATTAGAAAATCAAGCCCAGATTTATATCAAGCTGCTTGGGAGCTATCTAAGAATAAATTAGATAAGAAATTCAATATACGAACCACGCATTTTATATATACACCTAAGATCAGTCTAATTTTACTAGTTCAACCTCTATTTTCAACTTTGGATTTATCTTCAGAAAAAAAAAATAAAAATATTTATAATAGTATGAACTCTCAAGAACAATCATTACCAATTGAAAATAGTATAATTCCACATATTACACTAAAAAAAAAAAAATTGACAAAGAGTTTTGGAAGTAATATTATCTTGAAAGAACTTATGAAATATAGTGAAATAGTTGAATTTCTTGATATATCAAATATACAGAAATCTTTATCCAAAACATCAAATATACTGACCCACAGCCAAGATATGAAAAGTGTAAATTCAATTCATGAATATAGCGATGGAGGAAATTATACAGCAAATGTATCACGGGGAGGTTTTGTAAAATTTTATAAGGATATAAAGATTATAAACTCTTTCAAGGATATAGTTATATGGAAATTTGATCAACATGATGAAACAATTATTGAGGGTACCCTAGAAGCAAATTGATTCCTTTAAATTCTATTAATATTTTTCATACTCAAATATTTTAATCATTTATATACATTCATCATCACAAGATTCATCATCTGAATAAGTTGTAGATATAGTACCAAATTTGTTATGTGTGTTTAGCTGATTTAAATCAGTAATCATATTTCCCAATGAGATTTCATATGGGGTAAGAACTGAATCTTCTATACTTGAAAATTGCATTTTCTATAATAGAATATACGAAATAAATAAAATTATACATATGTTTACAAGGTTATATATATTCATGTATTTTACCTTCTCGGGCTTTACAAAAACTTCTTTTGCAGATCCAACTATATCGTTCTCAAGTTGTTGTCTGTAGAGGGACCTCCTATTTTTTTTCTGAAGATATATAAAAGTTCAATTTTTATTTTAAGAATGCTACCGAAAATAATCTTACTTTAATAAACTCTTTTGATTTTATAACTTTTGTAAAAGTTGTGGGCTTTTTTTCAATGGATGATTCATCAAAATGTAATGTCTGTGAATCAAATTATGTTAAAGGCTCCGTTTATTTGAAATATCTTATTAGTTTTGTTATAGTATCAATAATAATTTAATGGAGCTAGAATATCTGAACTTACTTTATCCAATCCAATTTCCTCATCAATCATTTCGATATCATTCATATGATGAGAAGATAAATTATCAGATAGAGTTAGTCCGTTCATTGGAATAAACTCGCTATCTGAACAATATTTTCATAGTATTTATTTAATTTCACTTTCTTCTAATTCTAAAAGTGCTAAGATAAAACAAACCTCCAATCATTTGGTTTCCAAGAAATTCGTTCTCTTGATTGTATATATCATTTATATCAAATTGTGACCCAAAATTATTCACGAGACATATGTTTTCATGCTATAAAATAAGAATTAAAAAGCCCAAATACATATAAACGAATAATTTATTTAATAGTTAATTACATATACATATATATATATATATATATATATGAGAAATCTGAAAATAAAGCAGTTTTACCTCATCTTTAGATAGTTCGGGGGGTAAACAATAATAGCGGATCTTCCCTGAAGTCCAATCATTGAGTATAAGTCTCGCAGCTGCTGTGAAATCAGGTTTTCCTCCCTATGAAATGATGTTTAAAATAATATATTTATTATCGAGTTCAAGTTAGGAGTGCATTTAAAAAGAGTCTCTATAGCTTATAATAGTATTTTATATTTCATATCAAGGGGTTCATGCTCTACATTTTTTTGGATAAATTTATTATTTTTAGGCTTCTTTACCTTGCTTAATCTACCTCTTGCTTGAGCTACATAAGCAATAAATGTTTGAGGATCTTGAACAGGTGGTACTTTAAAGAACTTAGCTAGTGACATAGCTGAAGTGCGGTTAATAAGGGCTGCTACAACACCTTCAGGGTCCTTAACATTTGATAACTTCACAGAATTACGTAAGACTAGATTTGGATCATCTACTGAACCATCAAAGAGAACACCTGGAATAATTTAAATTACGAATATGATAAACTTGTAAATTCTCTAAATTGATCATAATCATTTTTGAATTTATTATATTCAAAAACCCATATAGTGCTAAAATCCTGAATATTAATAAGAATATTGACTTAATATATAAAAAGAATTGTATTCACCGCTAAAAAAAATACCTAGTAATTAGCTTGAGTGTAACTTTTTCAAATAAAATAGTTTGAAGAAGTTTTTATTTACAACAAGTTAGAAGCAGGAAATCAGTTATAAAAAATGCATTTAATGCTTTCTCTCAACAAACCTGGTGAGTCAATAAGGGTGACTTTAGAGTCAAGTTGTACATGTTGAAGATTTTTGGTGACACCAGCTTCCCCACCTACTCTGACAGCAGAAGGTGTCCTTTTCAGAGAATTGATTACAGAAGACTTGCCTACGTTAGGGTAGCCTAATATTCCTACACTAATAGATACTTTAGAAGTTGCACCACTCCTAGTTTTAAAGAGAAAATTTTCAGCAAATGAAATCAAGTTTTTAAAGAAATGAAATAGTGGAATAATTAAATGTTTATTTTCATTGCTATTTTTTATTCATCTCCAATAAATATATATATAATGTAATACCTTGCATAATTTTTGAGTAAACTAAGTAAAGAAGTAGCACCTAAGATATGCGATGAGCTCGATTTTAAATCTTTTGGTGCATTTAGTGGATCAATCGTAACATTTCTATAATTTTCAGCTGAAGATGAAGCAGCCTTAAAGGCCAAGGTAGGATACTCCCTTCGAAAGTATGTAAGCCATTTCTTTATTGCTGCTCTATGAAGTTCAACGCATGAAAAACAAGATTCTAGAACTCAAATTACAACAATAAGGTGGGGACTACTTTATTGAAATGTAAGCAATATTTTGGGTGATGTTGTGAGTGATAATTTTACATCGCAGGACTTGTTAATTTATAAAATGGTATCCCTAGCAAAGATCTAAATCTATATTATTTTAATATAATTCCACATCGTTCAAAAAACTGAAATTACATTAGAGTTAAGGGCATTAGGTCAATTTGAAATCATTAAACTTACTGTGGAACAAGGTCAATCTTGTTGAGTAAGATAATCAATTTCTTTTGCATCCCAATGATTGTTCTTTCAATAGATAGAGATCGGCAGTTATTAGGATCTCTTGCGTCTAAAACTTCAATAATAATATCTGATGATTCTATAAGCTTCAGTACTTGATTAAAATAATGCTTTTTGGATGTCCCTGATAAGGGATACATATTATGAGCTTTAAATTTTTATTGCATTATAAATATAAAAAATTTAAACATAGCAAAGCAAATCAAAACAAATTCAATTATGTATATAAAGTAGTGTTTTATTTAAGATTCTATTAATGACAATTTGTGTTACTAAATTAATTATTTTGTAAAGTCCATTCTATGTACTATGTTAAGGTGGCTGTAACAACTCATTATGATAAGCAATTGATTTACTCTCAGCTAGATTGGAAATTTCATTCACAGAGGACATTTTTGATTCGAATTTATTTTGCATATCAAGGGCATTCTGGACCAAATTTTCAAGTGAATTATTGCTGAATATCAAGATAATTGTAGATAATTTTAGATTTTATAGTTTTAGCTGCTGAAATAAAAATTTATACTAGAGTTGAGTATGATTATTTATAAAAAGTTTTTAGAATTTTAGAAATCTTTTAATAACTATCCAATAACTACTAGATAAAGCTTGTTAGCTTTACTTCTCTGCAAAAATATTCTTAGAAGTCTCTTGTTCGCTGTTCTCTGAGTTTTGGAGCTTGGCTAATCTCTTTCTTTCTTTCTTTTTTTCAGCTTCAAGTTTTCTTTGTGCCTGAAACATCTCCTTCTTTGCATATACATCACTTAATATTTCCTGCTTAAATGGGCAAGCCTTTGGGATGAATGGCTCCTTAAAGATACTCTTGTTTTTGGGTTTTTTGACCTGTTGTTGTGATTTAGCTTCCTTGTTAAGCTTGCGCTTATGTGCTCTAGCCTTCTTGGCAATTGTATATTTTTGTGTCAATTTTTGACGCTTAGAGTTATGATTGAGCCCAGCCATGGTTGATGATGTTTGATACAAAAGAGAAGTAAATTGAGGATATTGATTTATGATGTTGTAGAACTTCAATGTTTATACAGATATATAAGAATAAAAAGAAGAGAAATTAAGATTGTAAAGGGCTTAACATAAAGCTGTTGTATAAACAATAAGATCATAAGGATGTTAGTTAATGTATTGCATGCTATAGAAAGATATTATTACCTAGCCTAGTAGTGTCTTTTATTGCTTAAATTTTTAAATTTTGAACAAAATTACTACTTTTTTGGCTACTGTGTTTTGGCATTGCTAGGCAGGATGAGCTTGAGCAAATTTAATAATATTTAGAAGCTATACTCATTTTGCTCATGCATGTGCTAAAGTAGTGTTCTAGTTGTATTAAAGTGAATAAAGCTGATTTGACCATGATTCGACTTTTAAGCAACTTATATATTAGTAATAATTTGTGTTATAGCTTTATTAGCTACTATTTAAGCACTAGTCAATAAGTATATGATTTTTTAAAATTGAGCGAATCTAGTTTAATTGATTTTAATTTTCTAATACAGCTAGTGTAAACTATGGTATTACATGTTGATGGATGTAGACAAATGCTGAAGGTCATTTTAGCTATTTTCAAGACTTGGTAGTTTTAACTATATTGGTTTTAACTATATTGGCTTAAAATTATCATTTTTTGAGCCTACATTTAACTTACACATGTCAATACTTTAACATAATGGTCATAATTTTCCTAAACTGTGTTATATTTTTGTACAAGTGGATTTAAGATAATTGATATGCTAGGTAATTCAAGCTTTTTTTATATGGTTTGAAATTTGATTCTAAGGTAGAATGTGCTAATCGATTTTGGTTTTGAAAACCAAATTATATCTTATGTTCATGTTGAAGATTGCATTTATTTTGAAATCGTAGAGGTTTGTCTTTAGTTTCTATCAATCTTACTTACTAGCGTAATTTGAAAATTTCTAAATTTAGCTCTTTTTGTAAACTGATAAATTCTCATAAAACACACGTCTTGAGTGTACAGGAAGAAGACACTTACAATTATTTATTCTTCAGGGTAATATTCGAATTTAATATTGGTACCAACTCTTGGAGATGGGGCAAAATTATTTCTGATTGATTCAGTGTTGTCATTGTTTCTTAACTTTGAATGTGGTTTTATTCCGGCAAAAGTTATATATATAGAGCGAAGGTTTTTGTACCATTGGTCCTTAATAATGAAATGATTTGACTCAAGGAGCCCTCTGTGAATAAAATAATTGATTTAATGATTAACAAATAGTATAAAGTCATGAAACATTTGAGAAAAAAACTCTAAAATCTCATAAAGATAATATAGAGCTTTTTGAGAATAGGTTTTTCAATGTAAATCACACGCAATTAACAAATTAAGAATTAAGCAGCGATATTAAAAAATAGGTACATGATATCTAAGTCTTCAAAGTAGCCATATTCCCATGGTATTCGTGGATTTGGGTATATTTTGAATAATTGCCTTAAGAGATCATATTTTGCACACATGTATGAGATTTTGAAAAGCTTTAACATTTTGTTTATAATAGACTTATGCATCAACATAAATTATGGCATAAAAGGCTTAGTGATTATAGTTCCAAGACTTACATAATTTGTCTTAAAATTGACCAATTTATGGAGCCAGGCTCTAATAACAAGCATCTACCATGTGTATCTAGGACTCGATGAATTTCCTTTAAACCAACATTTGCCTAAAAATATTTACAAGATTTTTAATTTAAAAAATTAAGTATTTCACATTAATATTTGACAGACGCTAACATGTTCTAATGAGCAAAGTGCGTAAGTTGAAAGGACTGTGTCAAAACTGTTCTCAACAAATGGTATATCTTCCGCATCACACTCAAGTATTTGAATTGGGAAGGGTGGTGACTTCAGTTCTAACAAGATTTAGTAAAACATATTTCAAATAACGAGACTCAGTTTCCAATATAGGATCTTAGTTTTGAAGGATCTACTATGTTCATATATACCTATCTTATTCTTCAACAAGTTACACATTTCAGGGCTTTTTTCAATAAATGTCAAACTCTTTATCTTTTTATTTGAAATCATATAATCAAGGTTACGACCCGTTGCTGTTTGAATAAAATGTCATATGATTTGTTTAGAATTCTTCAAAATTAACCACAATAGAGAGTTTTAGCTTATGAAATAAATTTTCTAATAAATTCACAACCCACCTGAGCCTATTTCCAAGACATGTCCTTTACAGTAATTGGCTAATTTCTTTCTGCTGGGTAAAATCCCATTTGACTAAAATGATATTTATTAATAGCCGAATTATTAAAAAACTAAAAAGTAATACAAAGTTAATCCATAATTTTACTTTTTCAATTTCATCTTGGTACTTGTCGTAATTTGGAGCCATCATATTATAGAGCTCAGTTCTATGTTGTTCTGAAAATAAGAAACTCCATTTGAAGATGCTTTTGGCTATTTAATGAATTTTGCATAAGAATCTTATCACTACCATTTGGTCGTCTCAGCTCTTGATATCGAGGTTTACCTTCCACAAATGATCGATTTATATAGGTATATGCCCCGAAAGATACCGCACCAATTGTACCTATTGCTACCTGTAACATGACAAAGAAGATTGAAACAATCGTATTTAAAGTTGGTCTTAGCAAATTAAGTTATCAGTTATTTAGTTCGAATTTTAAGATTTTTCAGGTGAACTGGTATTCAAATCATCGAACGAGCAACATAACACCCTAATCATATGATTTTACTCAACAACCACATTCAATTATATCATACTTCTACATAGATAGAAAATGTACCAAATATTTCTTACCGATATATATCGCCTATTCATAATTGTTATTTTTTCATTCACATTGGAAAGGATTATATAATGTGCTAGTTTGTAATTAACACATTTTAAAAATAATTCATTGAGTTAATAACATTATAATTAACTTGTTAGAGTCTTGTCACATATGCTCAAGTGCAACGAAAAGTTCAAAGATTCTAACAAATTTTGTGGTTATTATTTCCGCATTAATTGAAGTTGGGTGTAGTTATATTACTATATGATGATTTATAAATAATTTTATTTAGCTAATAATAATATAAATCTTCAATAACCCCTGTTGACGGTGTGAAAGTATTACTATGTAAAGGTGTCGAATATTTTAAAGGGCTTTTTATTATATTAAGATAATGAAAAATAATATAAAATGCTGTTTGTTATTAGATAATTGTTTGTTGGTGAAAACTGTCGAAGAAAGTATATTTCCTTTAATAAATTTCTAGGTTGATATTCATTATAAAAAAGATTTTATTATATTCCTTTTTGGTTATTATCTTTAGACTAAAAAAAAGAATACATTGTTTCAAATTAAAAGTTTTCTGAGGATTTGATTCTTTGTATCTTATACATCAATTGGGAAATAGAGGGAGCTTATGGTGGTATCATCCTCACAATTGAATCATCGAATAATGTTGTGTATTCGAGCGTGTTTGTTTCGAGGCAGTTGTCTCTTAGGATTTTCATAATTGGTTTATTATCTTGGTCATCTAGCCAATAAGAGTAGGTTTTAGGGTTTCTCCATAGGACAAGCTGTTATGTTTGAATAAAAAAAATTAAAATTATAAATGAAAAATTAGCTGGTTTGGATTGAAGTTTATTAATAAAGTGGGATATAAATTTGTGAAATAAAGATTTGAAGAATTAATAAAGCTGAAAAGGTACTCTTCAAATAGTTTATGTTTTATAAAGCGGATCTAACAGATATGTTAGAGGAAGTATTGTATAATTCTGAGTTTTCAATATCAGTAGAAATTTGGTCTAAAGTTTCTATCTAATGATATTTTAGATTGAAATAAATTTATCTATGAACAAAATCACAAAATAAGTCGAAATTCTTACTTGAAGATAATTCGAGGGTTGTTTCCCTGGTGTTGAATGCTTGTAAAGTTGAGTATAAAAGTAGCCATCAGACTTTTGAGTACGTCTTGCTAAACGATTCCATTCCTTCTCAAAAAGATCAACCTTGAGTGGGTCAACCTTATAATGTGAAACTAAATAGACCTTTTCATCTTTCATAGATTCTGGTATAGGCTCTGAAAACGGTATCTTTAATTGATTAGAGTTGTACAATGCATAACAGTACCCTGACAAGGCGCCCAAACCAATCCAAATAACATTCTTGATAGCTGAAGGTACATCATGATAGATTTCACCTGCAATTCTCACCTTTTGTCGACTCCTATTCCATATTTCCCCAAAAATGTGAGCCATATTGTACTATAGGTAGGTAGATGTTGTGTAATATTATGAAATCAAGAAGGTGATTAATAGAGTGACTTGGTTTTAATATACGACAAAGGAGGTAGAAATCTATTTAAAGTATTAATATTGAGGAATTAAATAAAAAATATTAGTGAGAAGCACACAAGATTCCCCTTTATTGTACTTAATTGCTTTGGCAATTGAGGCGAGGGTACAAAAAACTAGTCATAAATATAAAGCTTTTGAAGTATCTTACCCATGTTGACTGCTTTTGTCTACTTAATAACTTTATAGGCTATGTAAGTTCAATTTTCTTGTTTCAGCTCCTAAAACATGGAGTACCATATCAATTCAAATCGATTGAAGCTTTTATAAAGAATTTTCTAAATTGATTTTAGTATTCAAAGTTGTTAAATTAAAACAATTAATCACTCTAATTCGAGCATTATAAAATTGGTATAATTAAGTTTCAAAAATTGGTTTACTTGGAAAATTATTTATTTAATAAATCTAATTAGGTCTATTTATTACAATATGATTGTTTACAAACTTCCTATATAAAGAATGTCATTATGTAAGTATTAGACAAAGGTTTAAAGTAATAAATTATTCATATGAATTAAGAACAATTAATTTAATATATAATTAATATTGTAATATAATTATAATATAATGATTGAGACCAAGTTTATTAAAGGCTTGAATAGTATATATCAATTCAAAGCCTAATTGGAAAGTTTTTGGGTGTCATATTGTTTTCCTTTTTGTGTTATATGAGGAAATAAGTAATGTAAAACAACGTAAATGCATAAAATCCAATTTATGATTTAGATGGATATATTTTAAGCCAATTCAGTAAATAGTTTTGAATAAATACTCTTAAATTTTGAGTGGGTATTTACAAATTTGAGAATGTGAGTAACAAGTTCACGTGTCTTGAGGAAGGTACTAAAACATTGAAATTTATAATTTTGAAAAAAGGGATTTATCTTTAATTCGTATAAAAAAACTATGGCCTGGTCTTTTTCTTGCCAAGTTCTCCTTACTTATTTATAGAATAAATTTACAGTGATTTTATTTACTATTATATAAAGTTCAGATTTGTCAGGTGCTATAACTCTTTAGAATCTTCCATCATCATGTCCTGAGCGTCCAAGCTCCTCAAAACTGATTTTTTACTGCTTTCTTGCAATTCACCAGCTAGGAAGATCTCATCCAGTATATAATGTGCCTATGAGTTATAAAGATGAGATAACATTTTGAGTTAAGAAATTCAGAATCAAATTATTACTCTTAAATGTAAGTTGATTTATTATTATGAATCGTATAGGATAATTTGTTGAGTTGTGGTATCTTAAATAAGTATGAATTATGATGCTTTTCAAAGGTAGAGAATTGTGAAATTGATCTTAATAGGTTTCTTAGAATAATCAATAATTGGACTCCTAGAAATTAACTTTTAAAACGAATTAGAGGATTTGAAAAAGACATGGAATTGATTATAATTTTTAATTCATATATATTTATCCTTGATTATCAAGTTAGTGATATGTAATCAATTGTTTCTTATTCTCACTTTGTGGAATTTGAATATCAAATCAAGTTCGCATACATTTCCAAAGTAGCGGTCAAGAATTTCCACAAAATTTTGGACTAGTTCAAGTCCTATAAGTTCATTGTCGTTTTGGTCGATGCAGAAGATGAAGAAAAGAGTCGCATACCTAAATCGGAAATAAACAAGCATACTAAATTTGTGGAAATGTTACTGGTGATTCCGGATTCTATCCAGACTTATGTGTTGATTCTGTAGGGTTATTAAAAATGAGTAATTTCAGGTGATGAAGCCTCAACCAATAAATTAAGCTGTTCTAGCTTGTTTTAAAAGAGTTACAAAGATATAAAATTGAGAAGGTGTAGTATTGGGTTAAATAAATTAATGTAATGTTGGAGGTTAGTGAATTTAGTATAAAGTAAAGCACCTTCTGTAGACGAGCTTATAGTCCCTCCATTCGACAAAATTGCAAAGTTTAGGGGATCGATTAAGTACAATTAGTGAAACTTCTTTGATAATTTTCTGCCGTTCCTTTTGAGCTACTGGTGAGAAAAACTTCATTAAACGGGTTTTCCCTTGACGGCTAATGAGAAGGATGAATTGTATCATTTCTATTCTTTAATTTATATTGAAGGAATGCTGGGCCAAAGTGAATCAAGCTATCAAATGGCTAAAACGCTTTAACCAGGCAGAAATGGGATTTTCAAGATAACAATAAACCTCACAGGCCAAATTGAAGGGTCAAAACTTAATACAAATATTGATTGTTTTGCAAATTAGGTTAAATCAATAGCTTTAATTTTTAATTTAGGTAATTAATGATTTTTTTATTCAAATTGATTAACACACATGTGGATGCAAAGCTATGAAGGTTGTTAAAAAGGTAATGGTGCGTTGCTGCTTTTAGCTCACTTAACTTTTAAGTCTATCTGTAGCTCATAAAAATTCAAAATCTTATAAGTAAAAGTGGATAGTTGTTTTTCGAATCTTTTGCCAAAAATTATTGAGTTATTTTAATTTTAAATTCAGAGACAGTTTGAAGTAGACAGATGGCACTAAAAGTAAGAATTTGGGTAATCAAAACTTATAATAATGAGCGTCGAGCTGAAGATGCCAACGATTCAAAACGTCAAATTTCATAAAAAAGTTAAGGCAGTTAGCTCTATGTTTCAAAAGGTATAGTAAGATGTAAAGTATGAGTGTAAATCTAGGAATAGAAATAAATCATGCAATTAGTATGTAAAGCTTTTAATTTTGCATGCATTCAAGTTGCTGATGTTTCAAATCAAAGTGAAATATGATGAAGCAAGATGGTAATTAAATCCCTTATTTTACTGAGTTTAAATGAGTTAATTTTTCAAATCTCAATTCTTAACCTTATAAATAAGATTATAAAAGTTTGATATTAAATAATTTAAGCTTGTATTAATTTATAAAAGTCAGGCAAAGCTTAGTTATAAGTCAAATAATTGAGTTTTACTTGAGGTAGAATGTTTTTAATTTTCACTAATAAAATAAAAAAATTATTGGAAACTTTATATTTAAAATCTGTTTGAACTCATTTTTGGTTCACTCTAATACGAAAATTGCTTAACAATTCAACGTTTGATAATCACTTAGTTTTTTTTTACTGTTTACTATGTAAATACAGCGCAAGGTTGAAAGCTTGACATAAGACATCTAATGCACAGTTATATAACATAAGTATTGATATCATTTCCTCCGGAAGTATAGGTCTAATTTTTCAAATGATATTTATTCCTTGAATTTATTATAATGTCGTCTAACTTAGACTTTGATTCCAAACTTTATATACGAGACAATCAAGAATTTACATTGCAGAAGTTGACTGGACGTTACATAAGAAAGTGGCTAAATGTTGTATTATATCTGCAACCCAACATAATTGTCATAATAGATGAAAAATACCCACGCAAAGTATTAGCGTGCCTATTAAATTATCAATTACAATTGGTGACAAGAATATCCAACAAAGACTGTAAATATGGTATTGAGCTTTGCTACAATTCTCCAAAGGCTACTAGCAACAAAAAATTGATGCAGACCATCTTTAGATGTAAAGATGTAACAACCCAACTCACAATTATAAAAACATTTGAGGCACTGATATCGGATAAAAAGAAATGGGAACATCACATGTCACCCTGCATCTTGGTTGAGAAAGCTAATTATTCAATCGATATTATCAAATCAAACCATCGAAAAGTCTTGTTAACACAATTTCTGACTAGGATATCAAATTGGTATAATCAATTCATCTTTAAGCTTAAGCTTGGAGTTTTACAAGAGTT
The DNA here is from genome assembly GCA_015657535.1 of Nephromyces sp. MM_2019. Classification (NCBI taxonomy): domain Eukaryota; phylum Apicomplexa; class Aconoidasida; order Nephromycida; genus Nephromyces; species Nephromyces sp. MM_2019. The sequence continues at coordinate 80,895 of JADHZB010001088.1, forward strand.
GTGTAAAGTTGCATTTAAGAATGACAGAAATCAGAGGAAATACATATATAGTAACTATGAGATGGAAAAAAATCAGGTGTCTGGCTCACTTAGGTTACTAAATTGTCTCAATTTAGTGTTCAAAAATCATTGGTATACATTTAGACACAATATATTCAAAATTCATTTAAATAAATCATTGTTGGTTTGTCAAGATGTTGTAACTTCGATTATTGTCCAAAGTGAAATGGACAAGGCTCAAAATATAATTTATCATAGAAGGAATTCATTATCGAAAGTCTTGCAAAAAATTGTAAATAAATCACTTTTATTTGGATGGAATCAAATAAGGTATACGTTTGGTTACGTCCTAAAGCAGCAAAAAATGAAGAAACAAGCTGCAACTGTGCTTTTAAAAATAATAATGACTTTGGAGTACTTATTAAAATCAAGGGGATTTTATACATTATATCGCAACAGCTTAGATGCTGCAGCAAAAAAGTCAAAGTTATACAGAGTCATATCAAGATTAGAAAGAAATAAGTTATCTAATGCATTCATGGCTATCCAAAGGAATTGTATCGTAAAGAATAAATGCATTAGCATGTCTGTTTCTAACCTTTCTCGAGTTATTGAAAAACTTTTAATAAAGAGCAAAGGTACGTCATTTCGTCTATGGTCTACTTACACAAAAAGTAAGTTAGTACAGGAATATAGCATAATTTGCAATAATTGGTGCGAAGTACAAGAGCATTCTATGACGTTAATAAGGAAAGTTCCTTATTGCTATGTGTCTAATTCACTAAAATTTATTGAAAAGAAGATATTGAATAGGTTCAAGTGCATGGCATGGTTAGTACTCAAAGGTAGGAATTGTCCTTTTAATACAAAAGCAGGCCAATATATATCAAAGGAGCAATATTACAATAATGATTTATTTTTATCACTATCGGATCAAGATCACGGTGCGAAAGAGATAAGCGATAGAAATGGATCTCTGAATAGCTATAGTAAAACTTTATCAGATAATGGAGCTCTAGATTTCGGTAACATTCGTGAGAGAAAGCTTTCCCATACAGGCTCTTATTCGCCTAAAAATATTGCACACCTAGTATCTACAGTACAAAAGTTTTATCTCAGATACAACTTTCGATTTTATAGAGAGAATTGTTTAGTTACTGAAGCTCTGAAAGCTTCCAGTAATGATAATACTCACCCATTTATTCGAAACCCCTATACTGGTCAGATCTTAACTGTAAACCAAGAACCTATAATTTTAAATAATATTCCCAATAAAGAAAGCAATATTGCAACTAAAATGAATGAAGCACATGCTTATAGTTCAAACTACAAATACGCATATAAAATAGTCAACCCATCAGATACTAATAGTAATAATTCGCAACTACGACACACTAACAAATTTGAAACTAACCTTGAGGCAACCCCATCATTAACATCTCATTCTGAGTACTCCATAGGGCTAAATATAAGCACAGATAGCAATACATCTAAACTTAATACTGGTAATCAATTAGATACTAATACTTCTGATTTAAATTCTATTAGTGAGGATATCATAAAAAAGAAATCGAAAAAGCCTGTGAAGAGCAAAAAATCAATTAAATCTCCAAAAGCTAAGCTTCATCAAAAATAAAGACAACAATACTCGTAATTTCGAATCCAGTCTCTTGAATATTTTTCATAGTTTAATACGCTCTTATTCAACACCACTATTTATCAGCAACTTATCTTTAAAACGTGGGTTTAGTGAAAATGATTTTCCTATTTATATATTCAAAACTTATTTTAATTAATGATTATTTGATTTATAATGCAAAGAACTAAATTTAACATGTAACGGTAATATTCAAGTTAAACATATTTTTAAGGGTAATTTTTATTGAATCTTTTTATGATAAAACACTTAATGTTCAGAGTAGAAAGATGTTTATACGATAAAATAATTATTGACGTTTATGGGTAGAGTTTGTAATTTATTATTCTTCATTTGTAACCTTAGAATTTGGTTGTTTTATTTTTGGCTCACACGTAGTATTTTCTATAGATTCATCACTGACTTGTGGTACCAAGCTGGAAAAAAATAATATACTTCTTCAGATTCAACTTAAAAATAATTTAAAGAATTAAATTACCATTTATACTGATGAATGGAATCCTTTGGAATTACGATAATTTCAGGATACTAAAGAATATGTATATTTAGTTTCATTATCAATATTAATTAAATATTGGTATTTACAAGTCATGGATTAAGTGGAAAATACATTCATAGTTCTAAATCTAGATTAGTTTTATATATCATTTTAAAAATATAAATAACCTCAATTACAGTTTTCCCATTCAGAGCTAAGCGAAGCTTTTGTTTAAGATCTAATAAGAAGTACTGGTTGATTTGATGATTTTCATGGTCGATGATAAGCAAGTTAATATTCTTGATACCTTTTTTGAATAGCAATAAGGATTTAAATGTAATTAAGGTTTGTAAAAAGTGGGCATTCAATGAGTGCTTACCAAGCTCAAGTAATGGTTTAAGGTGCTTTTTTAATGATGCACTGATCCAATTGTTTCTGTAGAATCTTTGCATTAGAAATTCCAGAGTATTTTCTTCACTGATCCTTCAAAAGTGTACAAATCATAAAATTTGGAGTCTTTAATAGAGTTTTATGTATTTTAGTGTATCTGATATAAAGAGAAAAGAGTTTGAGTTAATTCTTTTTTACCTTTGGTCTGTGTGTGAAACTTCACACGAGGGAAACATCCATTTCAGCCTCCATAAAATCTTGTTTTTCTTGATCGAGGTTGTATTTTCTTTACGTCTTGTCATTTCTCCTGGTGCAATCTTTAACTTTGTATTACGCTGTTCACACAATTTCCTTAGTCCAGCTGAACTACACCTTTTGAATACAGAATCGTAAAAATTTTTTAAAAAGATGATCTAAGATTAGAAAGTATCAGCAAAAAGATGAAATAGCAGTGTTAAGTAGTTTCCTACTGAATAATAATTAGAAAAAGTTCTCCTAAGAAAAAATAAAAGGATGAATTAAGTAGCAAGTTAAAGGATAGATTTACCAGGAAATAATATGGAATGAAATTCATAACTGAGTTGAGTACCTGTGCTGATTAGCAAATGTTTTATCGATAGCATGTTGGCACAGTAATCTTCCCGTACCCTCAAGAAATCGATTAGTTTGCTCGAGGTATCTGTAATCTTTAATCAATTCTTTCTCATTGTAACTTTTTACTGAATTGACTGTAGAGTAGGCTGTAGCAACACCACTACAGCTCTGTTCAATTTTATGTTTTTTAACACAATCTAAGCTACATGTACGTATAGAGCAAGCTGGACATCGATATTTAGGGAGTCGAGAATTGCAGATTTGACAAGTTGCTTCTAAAACGGATGACTCCCCGATAAGGGATTGATTAGAATCTAATGAAATATTGGCATCCATGAGGGTGTCTAAATGAGTAACTCGTAGCTATGCATACATAACTGAATCTTAGGTACTGTAGCAGCTAATTCTATATATACTAGGGAAGTTAATGTTTTTATTATTGTTATGATAAATAATTCATCCTATATAATCGAAAAAGTCTAAGTCAATCCTAATGGAATCAATGCTAGAGGTTGATCGTGGGCTCGAATCTCGGAGGATAAAAAGACTATATTCGAAAATGTTATGTATTGAATATGGCCTTGAATAATATATATATATATATGTACATGTATATATATAAAGCTGTTCTCATTACACCGCTAATGATATTAGGCATTATGCAATTTTAATTTAACTATTGCTTCTTTATCGTATAAATACTATTCAGCATTGGTAACATATATTTAATTTACTAGATAAAATTTACAAGTTTTATAAATTATATAATGAAAGCTGGGTTTTAATATATTCTATAGATACATTATAATTGATGTAATCAATTATAATGTATAAATATGTTTTCTTTTATATAATTTTATGATTTGGTTCATATTTAATATATTATATAGTATTAAATTATTGTTTATAGGATCAAATTCTTGCTAATTTTTATTTAAAAAATTTATAATATAGTATGATGGATAAATTCTCTGAATAGGAAACATTGAACCGAATTACTGATTAAAAAGTCATAAATGTTGAATATATATATAAATATATATATATTCAGGCGTAAACATTTCTTGAAAATATTTATTTTTCATGGCATATGCATTAATTAAATCTGTACCTACGCTTGTGTTTATAATTAATTTAATGTTGGTTTTTAAAAAGAGTACATATTGTGCGATGTGTGTATTGGTGCTAAAGTTGCTGATGTATATGTTAAAACATTTCTGAATCAAAATGTTTATAAATGTTGTATTGAAATAAGACAGACGTGTAAAAAAAAAGAAAAAACGGAGTTGTGCATCAAAACATAAAAACATTTATTACACCTAAAACATTAAAAAAAGAAAAGAAAAACCAATTAACCAACCAACCAACCATAAGTATATATGTGTGTAAAACACATATTCCACCAAGCGAATTCTTAATTATTGTAAATGTGGGATGTAAATGTGATAATTTGTGTGTTGAAATTATCTATATATGTAAATATATATAATTAGATACCACAGATGTGTGAGTGTGTTGTTCTAGTAAATTTTGGAAGGATTTTTATTCAAGTTGTTTATATAGGGTAGGGATTGCATCTAAACACACGTTTATCATATTTTTCTTGGCATTGGCTACATTTGAACCATGTGGGTCGTAATCTTGAGCAATCCATGAGAGAGGTGTGCCATCAAATATTTGTACAACACCACTCCAAATATTATTTTTTGCACATATTAAAAAGAGTGTTGATTCTTCCATACTAATTGATTTAGCACCGCATTCTGCATATTTGGCCATCTGGTCAAGCATTTTGGGGGTATTATAAAATACATCGGATGTGATAGATAGGCCACTGTGATGTACCAAATTTAAATTTTTGGCAGAATTCATAAGGGCATTAAAAACTTCGGGAGTAGGCATTGCAGGGAATGATTCATCCACATACATATTTGTAACACCTGTGTTAGGTAAATTTTTATATATATATATACATGTATGTGTGTATATGTTTCTATATGTATTTGTATATACATAAAGGTCTATGTATGTATTGGTATATGAACATTTTAATATTTTGTATCGAGTGTGTGTGTTTGTTGAATGCTTGATACAACTAAATGTATCTAAAATGAATTTTTTATTCTATGCCAAACAAGTGTGCATATTTTTTGCCAAATCAGTGTACATATATATATATATTTATCAAAAGTGCCTCTAAGACACGCAACACATACATACATACACATGGATTCATACCTTCTTCGCGAACAGCTCCATGTGAAATAAAAATTTCTCCCTGGTTCATTCCTTTCTGTAGGTAGCCAGATGTACCTGCTCTAATTATACATTTTGCGCCACATTTGATCAACTCCTCAAAGCAAATAGCTGCACTGGGATTACCCACACCATGTGAGCATGCAGTAAAATGTACACCTAAAATCAGAATAACAAGTACATACACATGAGTTGTCAATGTTAACTTTGATCTATAATTTTGGACACTTTTTAAATCTACACACTAACTGTTTATATATAGCCACATATAACATTATGTATAGTTAGGTAATAGAAGTAGAAGGGGTGAGTGAAGTGACACATATGTATATACATGCACACATCTACACATCAACAGATACATGCATGTATATGCATTACACACACACATACAAATAATACATACATACAACTAATACACGCATACAAATAAAACACACATACAAATAATACACGCATACACATAATACACACATTCACAACTATACATTAACAATATAAACACATACATCCGCTATCCACACATATATATACATCAATAATACACAAAGTAGTACCTTTAATAACACAGTCAAATGATTTATATTCTTTATTAAAATTAATGGGTGTACTCGAGTCAGACAAACTGGCCACCAACTCCGCTCGGGCTGGGTCTCCCACAACAATGCAAATTTTTGAGACTTGGCCCTTCTTAAGTTTGGTGTAGGGTTGTAATTCACAGTCAGCCATTGTGGGTACTTTGCGGTATAGATAGGAGGTACTTGGAGGTATAAATTGGGGGTGTTTAGAAGTTTAAATTAAAAGTATTTGGTGGTATAATGGAGTGTTGAATGCGATGTTGAGTATAGGTGTTTGGAGGTACAGTGTTAGTTGTGAGTATGTAATTCCCGGGTATAAGATATAAAGAGAAGACAAACAATGTGTTTCAAATTTAATATAGTGTATATATGTGTGGGTTTGAAGATTTTAATTAAAATAAATTTAAAATGAAAAAAAAATTTTAAACTAATAAAAAGCAACAAATTGCTTTAAAGAACATATAGCATATGTGTGTGCGTTCGTTCATTTTAAATTAGTTCTGGTAATTTGTATAATTAAGGCATAGGTGTAAATTTTTTTATTAAGAGCTGTCATAACAATTTAAGTGATGTATGTGCGTGCGTGTATGTGTATGCTTGTGTATGTGTGTATGAATTGTGAGGGGAAAAAGGGTTAATGGATGATTATAATTTTAATAAATCTTATTGTTTAACTTGGCGCCACTTAATTTCTTAAAAAAGTGCTTTATATATATATATATATATATCCAAATTTAGTTTATATATATTTTACACATTTAAGTAGCTAATTATAATAAAATCTACACACATCCATGTGTCACACATTTTACGTTTGTTTTAAATGCACAAGCATAAATTGTCAATTTGGACACATTATATAATGATTAGACACATTTTTCTTACATACATTTTCCTCAGTGTGTTAATATCTTAAATTTTGGAATTAGTATATTTAATTTTAAAACTCGTACACTCTTAGTACATAACTACCATTGCTTTACTTATATTTTTAAATAAACACTAATTATTGTTTTTCATCTATGTTTTAATCAATGTTTTACACATTTTTTTACATCATTATATACGTTTTTTAACATGTAAACTTTTAAATACACACATTTAATTATTTCATACAAATATACACACACTAGACTAGCTTAAATAATTTCAATATGAATTTTAATTACTTACTTTTTAATCATTAAAACTAAATAAAACGATACACTCTATTAAAAATATATATATTACAAATGTGTGTGCATATTATACACCTATGCGTAAATTACATATGTTTGTGTCGATTACATTAATGTGTGTGTAATAATAGTATGTAAATTACTTATGTATGTGTATTAAATGTGTGTGTGAATATTGTTAATCTTATTTGCGTATTATTAATTATGTGTGTGTATTATTTATTGTTTATGAGTATTATTGATATGTATTCGACAAAAACAGATGCATAAAATGTAATAAATGTAATCAAAATATATATATAATAACCCTAATAATTAACTTATGATATGTGTGCGAATAAGATATACTAATTGAATATAAATGTAAGCTAATTTGTAACAAATTTTCTATGGAATACACAAATTTTAAATAAATATACTTAGATTCGAATTACAAAATATATATGTTTATGTGTATATAACAAGTTAAAATCATAATTTTTAATTTATAAAACAAATTCATACTTGTTAAATATCATTTCAAATTGCTTTAAACAAATACTCACACATAAAAAAATAACACCTACTACATAAGCCACACACATTACGTACTTACATATAACAAAACATATATACTAGACATATTACATACACTACACACATATTAAGCACATCACATATACACACACAACACACACACATTACTTACAAAACATACCAAATTACTCTAATAGATATTTGAAATCATATAGACAACCTTTGGACATACATAACATATACTAAATTGCTTTTAAAATTACATCAAATCACACACTCACATACATGATATTCCTTCTAAAACTACATCAAATCACACACACACATTAAATCACATCCTCTTAAATTAATTTTAATTAAAAACATCCAAAAATGATTGAAGTTATACTTAATGATCGTTTGGGTAAAAAAATTCGCGTCAAATGTAATCCTGACGACACTATTGGCGACTTAAAAAAATTAGTAGCTGCTCAAACAGGTGTGTGTTTGTGTGTTGGTTTGTGTGTGTGGGTGTGTGTTTGTGTGTGTGCGGGTGGGTGTTTGTGTGTGGGTGGGTGGGTGGGTATGTGTGTCTGTGTATTTTATCTGTGTATGTATGCGTGTATGTGTATGTATGTGTCTATGTGCGTATCTGCCTGTAAATATATATATGTAAATGTAGGAGTCTGTGTATATATAAACATATGTATATATCATACATTCATTAAATCTGTGTGTGTATATGTACATGCATAGGGTATATATCTATCTCTATGTGTATAGATCATATTGAAGTGTTTATAATATTGAGCGTGTGTGTATATATATATATATTAGGTACAAGACCTGAGAAGATAAGAATTCAGAAATGGCATAATATATATAAAGATCATATAACACTTCAAGACTATGAAATTCATGATGGAATGGGCTTAGAACTTTATTATAATTAATTAAGGAATTTCATATAAAAACATCCAAAATTCAACTTTTGATCAATATTTCTATTTTATAAATTAACTTAGATGTATTTGAAGAACTTTATATTCAATGCTATATAGAGTATGTGTGTGTGTAGACGTGTGCAATTCCTAAAGTATTCATTATATTTCTCGTAGACTTCATAAAATATATTTATATTTGATAGTGTGTATTTTAATTATATATATATATATATATATATGTGTTGATTTATTTATGTGTGTTTAGTTCTGTGAAATTATAAATTATATGTATGTTTGTGTGTGTATTTGTATGTGTATGTGAGTCCTTTTGTAAGTGTTTGTAAATTTATGCATTACGCCTTGAATCTATAAATTTCATAACTGGACTAAAGCGTTTCGATTTGGGTGAGTCTTGAAGTTTCTTATATGGGTCTTCTCTAGAATCTATAAATATGTGTGTGTAAATATTCATGTTATTAAATGTGTATATAAACAACCTTTAATGAAAAGTGTGTGTATAAACAAAATTCAATGTGTGCATAGAATAAAATTCAATTTGTGTATAAACAAAATTCAATGCGTGTATAAACAAAATTCAATCTGTGTGCGTATGTGTTTGTGTGTGTGTATGTGTTAGTTTAAATTACCATAGGTTTGATAGGCTGGTTGTATAGTTGGTTGAGGATTCCAAAGATTTTTTTGTATGTTTACATTATTTCTCATTATTGGGTTTTGTGAGAAATAGGATGATTGTGTGGCTGGTTGACTATTTGCATTTTGTGTGTGTGTGAATTGTGGTTGTTTTTGCTGTGTGTATGCAAATTGTGGCTGTTGTGTGTTTGTAAATTGTGGTTGCTGTTTCATGGGTGTTTGTGTGTATTTTTGTTGATCTGAGTAGGTTGGTTCATCAGAGCTATATTGTGATTGTGGGTATAAATGCGTGTTAATATTTGATTCAATAGTTGAACTCTGTGAGGTTGCATATTCATGCTGTTCTGTGTGTGCATTTGCTCCAGCTAATTTTATAATATGTAAAAATAAAAGTTTATTAATAATTTTTTTTATAATTATCTTAGTTACACACAAATATATACACACACACATGATTTATTATGATTTTACTACTATAAATATTTAGATTCACATATACATAGCTAACTATGAATTTAAATAATTAAATTAGCATACATAGGCACACCCATAACAAGCATGTATATTTTATTATTTTTTAGCTACACACACTTTTATTTATATACATGTACCTGTTTTGGGTGCTTCAATTATTTTTATTGCACCTGTAGTGTTTATATACATATATATTATTGAGAAATTTGTAAATTATTTTGAATGGTAATACACACATACATTAAAGGATAAAATAATTTACACCCACACAGACATACATGTTGATTTATAATTTAATTTAACCATTATATTATTACACATGTTTTAATTTATAATTGCACACTATTTTGAATCTACAAACAAAATTGTTTTCATTAATATTTAAACACATTTATATAGATAAACACGCATACATATATTTATATATTAATTAATTTACCTATAACATTTTCATATTTATTTTTTTTTGGTGAAACATTTTGATCTATATTTTAACATATATATATATATAAAATTATAATGTGGATGTATATATATATATATCTATTTATCTATATATAAGGTGCGTATTTATATAAATAAATATAAAGTGTGTGTAAATGTAAAATTTAAAACGTGTGTAAAAAAACAGATGTGTATTAAGATGCATGAATATATACATATATATATATATATATATATATTGACTTGACTGTATAACAAAAGGCATATTTATATTTACAAATCAATACATGTGTGTATATATATGTATGATCCAAGGTATGTAATCTGTGTATAGTTAAATTCTCTATAATATGTATATATGTGTGTATACAAGCTAACCTTTAGATTGTGTTTGTGTGTATGTATCTGGTTCAATTTCATCACATATATCCAATGACTGTTTTAATGAGTTACTAACGAGTGTGTGTAGTTTGTTTAATAAAAAAAATGATAATGAAATTTCAAAATAAAAAATTATTAAGGTTAAAATGATGAGTAGTGTGTAATATTGTTGGTTACTAATTTTGTTTTTCCCAACAAAATAATTTGAATAATCAAATATATAATTTACACAGCCTTCCCATGAACTTGGAAATTTGGGTATTTCTGGTTTTGATAGGCCTATATTTGTAAATATATATATATATATATACGTGTGTGTGTATGTGAGAACATGTGTGTGTGTATGTGAGAATATGTGTGTGTGTATGTGAGAATATGTATGTGTGTATTTGTATGTACGAGTACATGTAGATATTTATAAATGTGCATAGATTTAACTAGTTTAAATCTAGTTTTGGATATATATATCTAGAGATCTAAATGTGTGTATGAAGTAATTAATATGCCTAGGTTGCGTTTATAATATGTGTTGATTATATTTTATTTTGGTTAAAGCGTTAAGTGAAAAATCACATGAGCTTAATTGTAAAATATATGTGTGCATTTGAAATAAATGTGTGTTGACAAATAAATTGTGAATTCATAATGTATGAGTATGAGTAAACTGTGTTTGTGTAAACTGTGTGTGTAAAAAATGTGTGTTTAAATTTATATAAAAGATAGTCTTACGGTCAATCCACCATTTAGAGAATAGAAAGGATGAGAGGGCCAAAAAGGCAGCAGTTATATTAATCTAATATAATAAAAATTAGATATATAAATTTATACACATTTTCATATATTTTACAAATATTCATTGTATTATACACGTTAATATACTCTTTTTTTCAATTTAAATATATTATACTATACTTTTTTTACACATGTAATATACAATTTGATTTTAATGTTATACAATTAACATTTTTATGCACATATACAGATTGCGATGTAATATTTTATACAGACAGATCCACGTTGTCATACAACATTTTGCACACACACATGTTTTCACACAATAGTTTTTACGCACACAGGCTAAGTACTATTTAATATTTGTTACACACACACACCAAATGCTATTCAGTATTTTTTACACACACAATATTATATAATATTTTTATACATAATATGCATAATTTTTTGACATACACAGACACACACAAATATACATTATTTATTTACCATTATCTTGAAATTCATTGAAGATGTAACAGTCATAAATTGACAGAAAATGTGTGGAAAACGTGATGTTTGCATATTATAAATTAATTTTAAACTTTCCCAGCATTTTATTATAAAATATTTTGCACAAACTTTAATAAATATACTTATACACTAATCTGAGTATAAAAAATGAAAGGAGTGTTATATATGTATATATTTATCTATAAGTAGGTGTATGTATATATCTACGCATGTGTATGTAAGTAAGATAAATATACATATATGTTTGTATGTAAATGTGTATATATTTAATTGTGTATATATATGTGTATTTATTCGTGTTTGTGTGTATGACTATATATATATATATATATATATATATATATTGAAAATATTTAAATGAAATAATTATATATATTTAGATATAAGTTTATTTAATACATATATACCATATATGTGTGCTTATTTAAAGTAATAAATTCAAAGTGTGTATATAAATATTGACTTTAAAATCTGTATAATATATGTATGAATTAAGAAAAATCTAATTTATTGATTAGGCATAAATATACATATATATATATATATATATATACAATGTTGAAATATTTTAAATAAGCTATTTTTAAGGAAATTTCAAAATTTAATTAATTTATATATTTGTGTGGAAATTTAAAATTCTTGAAAAATTGAAAAATAATTTTTTTTTATGAATTTTATTTAAAATTTGAAGAACTCAAAATATTTACTTATATACATTTTTAAGGAAATCAATGTTATTAAATATATATATACATAAATATGTGTGTCTATGTGTGTAAAAGGATGTATATATGTAAGTGTACTGTGTAAATGTGCGAGAATATCTGTAACTATATATATATATATATATATATATGTATGTATATGCCATCTTGTGCCCATATCTAGGTGTGTACAAGTATAGATATGTGTATGCTTGTGCGAGTCTGTGTGTATAAGTGTGATACTAGGAATTTTTCTTATAAAGCTCAAACAAGCAAATTTTACAATACTGTATACATATCAATATATTTCATACTAATTATACACACAAAAACAAGATTTAAGTATATTTATGTATATAATTATTTCACGATTTACATTAGTAACCCTATATTTGTTAATAATTAAATAATTTAGATAAAATATGATTAAATTTTAATTTATCAATATAAGTCTGTGTATATGTGTATAATTTTTTTGAATCACAGACATACATAAGAGAATATTTTAATGTGTGTGTATAGATATAAGTATATATACAAGTGTGTATAATAATCAAATTGATACATATTTCAACTATTTTCTAGCTAAACTTCAAATATATAAATTTCCCACAGTAAAAATTGAAAAAATTAAGAATATTTAACTTTGAATTATTTCTCACCTTAAATTTACACAAATAGTATCTTTACAAATCACTATATACATGCATATATATATATATATTTTATTCAATACGTAACATACATATTCACATTAAATTAAATACACAACATATGTATAGACATTAAAGTACTATTTATATTTAGACATAGTGCAATATACTTGCACATAATATAAAAATATGGAGTATATGCTCTTATCTGTTTAAATTATTAAACTCAAATAGGCCTATTAAATAAAATTCACTTTTAAAACATATTAAAAAATTTACACACACATACATACGTAAACAGACTCAAAATTATAGAACATCTAGATACAAGTGTATGTACACTACAAAATACATACAATTATGCACTCATAGAGTATACAACATATATATATATATATATGCAAAGTATAAGTTGCATATACACATTACAACCACAAAATTCTAAATATAGGGATTATACATATAATATAAGTACACATCATACATTCACAGTACTTAAAACACTTAAAATCACAGATATACAAATTACGTATATCATCTAAAATCATATTTATACACACACATATATATATACTATTATACAATTTTATGACATACTATACACTATTTTAAAATAATTCATACGTATGCTACATACAATATCACACGTATTAAAACATACAACATAACGCGCACCCCACACCCTATTACACATGATAATAAGCACTCACTCAACAATTCACATGATAATACATACTTACTCCACACCATACCAAATTACACACACTAATATAAATTCCAATCCCTATTACACACACTAATACATATTGCAATCCACATTACACGCAATAACATACCGCCCCTTCCCCCCTCACAATACTCTACACACATACACATACACCTACACACACACACAAATACGCACACACACATACACACACACAGGCACATACATACACACCCACACACAATATCTGTAATAATGAAGAATGATGAAAAGAGTGTGTGGGGTATGAATTCATCCAATTCAATGAAATCATGGGCTATACAAAGTTGGCTAAGTAGTCGACGAAATTCAAATATTTCGAAAAAATATTTTGAGAGTCAAACAGCATTGAAATTGGCTGTACCTTATACTAGTATTTCGGAGTTAGAAAGTGGCGATTTTGATGTTAAAAATGTGTTATTATTTGGCAAGGGTAAAGATTTCATAAAATTGAATCCACACACAAACACACTCGATGAAAATCAACATTTTCACCAATCAAAAAGCCGTGGAAAAGCATCCATTTTAAGTGAATTAAATCGGAAAATTGCAAAGAATATAGAGTTGAAAAATGCACAACTTTTGAGTTATTTATCAGCCATTTCAACCATTTGTTTTGATGAATATAAATCAAATTATATTAAGGAAGAATTAACACACATCCGTCAAGATTACCTACATACACACAATAATTTAAAGAGTAAAATTTCAGGGGGAAAACATTCTAGACGTGCACATACACTCGGTGGTGACGTACATTATAAAATACCCCCTAAAAATGATACAACACACACCTCTCAACCTAATGATCTACACATAAATAATAATTCAAATACACACACAAATATTCAACCTATGAAACAGGTGATGACGTGTGTATTGTAATGTTTTTGGGGGATTGTGATGTTTGGGGGTATGGAAGGGTGTTGTGGTATTTTGGGACTGTGTGTGTGTGTGTTGATATGTGTTTGTATTGTGATGTAGCTAAGTTTATATGTAAATATATTGCGTGATGTGTGTATAATTGTCAGTAGTATATCTAGATATGTTTAAGTGATTTAATAAATATATATTTAATGTATAAACAAATATGTAGAGTATAGCTTAAAATACACCAAAGATATAAATGTGTCATAAAATGTAAATAAAGAAATCATGTAACATATATAATAAATCATTTTATAAATCGGTATATCACACTATACACACACATACACACATACACACACACACGCACATACACACGCATACACACACACACGCACATATACACACACACACGCACATACACAACCAGAAACCTGAAGATAAATCACAATTTTATGATGAGTTATTCCAAATCGCCAATGCATCTGAACCTGAATATCACACATATTATCAAGCACATTTAGAGGATACACACACACACTATGAATTACAAAAAATCAAACCAAATCATACACATTTTGAGAGATATATAGTTACACGTTCAGGTGTAATTACACTCAATTTTGACGGGAAAAGTGAATTCCACACAATTTCAGAATGGATAAGAGATTCACTAAATTATTATTTTGTGTGTGCAATGAAATTTCATAATGTGTATATACAAAGGAAATATGTATATTATTGGAATGAATATATCAAGCAGAAAAAATGTGTATACCTTACACACACATTATCTAAACAATTATACCTCAAAAACCACACATTTTCACAATTTTGGATGCTAATTAATCACACAATTTCGAACCTTATTTTCAGTAGTCAATTTTTTGTTGAAACTTTTATAAATTCAATTTTAAGGCATGAACCTGTTGAGAAAAATTCTACACACTATTATCATAAGATATTATTATCTAAATTTCAGGTGTGTGTATGTGTATGTGTTTATGTGTGTGTGTGTATGTATGCGTGTGTATGTGTGCGTGTGTGTGTGTGTAAGTGTATATGTGTGTATGTATGTGTGTGTGTGTGTGTGTGTGTGTGTGTGTGTGTGTATGTTAGTTATCATAAGATGTTATTATCTAAATTTCAAGTGTATGTGTGTGTGTGTTATCATCATAAGATATAATTATATAAATCTGAG